>JAATHB010000083.1:0-161759 GCA_014822075.1 Fusarium buharicum
GTCTTTAATCGGTACACCCCCTGAGCTCTAATATTGTATCAACACCAGTCTGAGTCTGAGGACATAGAAGAGAAGCCATTCCACAATGAACTGGCTCTTGTACTAAACCCAAGTAGCTACCGATCCTCGTCTGTTCTATGATTCATTCCCATTATTGCTTTCCTCGACCAGAATTATAGGTCTCAGCCTGTTAGCTGCCATACTTCTTCAGCTTTCACTAAATTACACCAGCCTCTATCGCATTTATATAAACACCAACACGAAATCCTCCCCTGATGATGACCACATGACTTAGAACCCAAATATTCACTTCCAAAGTTGAGCCCACACCTCCCCCTTGTCCTTGCACGCGTACAAGTGCGACATAAGCGTTCGATCACCTTTCTCTTGATAAGCATGGCGCTTCTCCTCTGCCCCCCAGGCCACTAGCATCTGTTGTTTCCGAACCACTATGGGATCCTTGATGGCATCCCTCTGGCCAATCTTCCTCATGTACAAGGCCGGCACCACTGTGCAGACGTTGAGTAGGTGGTGATATAATTCCTTCTTAGATGGCGCTGGATCCAGTCTCTCCGCATTGAACGCCTTTCGGTTCTGAAGTACATTCTTGCAGTCGAGTTTCTTAATCGAATCAATGAACTCGGTTGATGTGGTGAGTTCTCCCTGGGCCCAGACGATATAGGGGTTGATGTCGAGGTAGAAGTGGTCGGTTGAAATCTGCATCTTCTCGTAGAGCTTCATCGCTGGTACCACAATTTGGCTGCTCAAGTTCTCACAGAACCACTGCCACTTCTCTTTCTTAAAGAAAATCTTGAGTATCTCTGCGAGATCCATCGTCATCTGTCTGCGGCGCTCGTCGCGCACCGACCTGAACTGGGGGGAGCCAAGAAGCGCGTTGTATGCCTCGGCAGTCCATGTTCTTACAGAAAAGAGGTCTAGGTACAGGATTGAGTCAGTTCTTGACCTAGGAATAGTTGTTTGCGCTTACCTCTCTTGGGCTCAACCGACGCTTGCATTTGGTTTTCGATAAAGCTGATGACCTCGACATAGCGGTGGATGGCGCCATACAGAACAGACTGGAAAATGTTGTCGTGTAGAAATCTCATAATCACGGAGGTGATGATATCCTCGTCCGTTTCAGGGAATGAGCAGCCATGGACTAGATCGGGGTACTGGTGCAGAACCTGTTTGAATCTGTTGGCATCGGTGGCTCGCCTCTTGACACTAATGCTCATAGCCTCGACGCCTTGATCGTGATCCTCCAGCCACGGGTCCATGAACTTTTGAACCCAATCTTGGACGTGCTCTACAAGAGTGTCGTACTCCTAATGTGAAATGTCAGTGAGTGTACAAGGACTCAAACACTGGGGCTACAGATCTCGTACCTGTCCAACTTCTTCGGGCGTTAATTCCTTGCGGTAGGGCTGAAGACTGAAGATATGGGACTGTGCATCGTTGAGTTGTTCCCTCAGTACTTGGTTCTGCTCTGTGAGTTCATCCACTTTTGTTGCCAGCGCCTCACTGCTGCGCTCTACCTCTGTCATGTTGGAACTCATTCTCTGCTTCATGCTGCCGACCTTTTCTGTCAACTTGTCTGCTTTCTCCTCAGCAATTTGTTTGTCGGTGGTGACTGCAGTTAGCTTTCTGTAAAGGTCTTGGACGCGGCGATGTAGTCGCATGTTTTCTTCGTGCAGCTTATCATCAGCGCGACGAGAGATACTAGAGCTTTCAAAGCCTGAAAGGTCGTCAAGTGACCCGAACTCTTCGGTAGTGCAGGGCAGAGCAGCTTTTTGCAGTGGCAGCGACTGATTGGCATTGGCATCACTGGATGGTTCTGTGGTTGCGCTGAGTGTGTCCGAATTCACCATATCAGAATCTCTCCCATTTGACTCGTTCGCGTTGTCTGTGGGCTTGGCCGTGAGCTTGACTGTAGTTTCGTCTTCAGTGGTCTCGGGAATCAGAAGGGTCGATGCCTTCTGAGAGGGCTTTTCCTGGGAATGAGGCATAGACTGGTCGTCTCGGTTGTTGTCCCTCTTGGGCGCCTTATGAATATTCATAGACGTAGCTTCAGAGTGGGATTTGGTCCGGGGTTCGCTTTTCACTTTCGCATCGATACTGACCTCTAGCCAATCTGTTTCGATGGGCTCCTTGGGAGGTAGAGAAGGAGGAAACTGCCGATTCTTGGGGTCTGCCATTGTGGTCATGATCTTGATAGGAATAGATGTGTATCAGGTTGGATTAGAGGAAGGCGGAGGGCGAGACACAGCTTGTACTAATGGACGTGGCGGTTGAAGAAAAGGTGAGACAAGTAAGCCAACTTGACCCAAGACCACGCGGAAGATGGACTATTACGGACAAAAGATGAATTAAAAATGGGTGAGCAATGCAATGGCCCGTCAAATGCAGCACAAATAGTGAATGACAATGACGATGTAGACGTTCAAGGCAGAGAAAGAAAAGGCAAGGCACTTTGATTCTCGGATGGCTGCAGCTAAAGCCCCCTCAGTCCCTGATTGATAATGGCACCCCCGCCAGACGACAGACTGACCATTGGGATAGTTGTATCTGTAAAATGGTCGCCTGCTGGAGACTTTAGTTTCAGGCTGAGCATTCTAATGACTCGAGAGTGTTTGTATTGCAAACATTTATCATCATCATCAATTCATTTCTTCCTCATCTGGGGTCCCTTTTTCTGGCGGGCCTGACTGACCCACGACGGGAACGAAGCAAGGGTCCCTCCCTGTCAGCCCTGCCAAGCTGTCCACTAACATCCATCATGATTATTCTCTCTTTTGGCTACTGACACGTTAAAGACGCAAACATAATAAGCTTCAATGATTATATCGTGTTCACAACTTGAATCCATACGTCTATATCTGCTCGGTGTAACTATTGTCAAGATCCAAGCGTCTCTCTCTCAATGTCGAAGCTTGAACCCTGAATTGCATTCAACCCCACAAGGTCAACCTAACGCAACCAGGCAACCAGGCAACCAGGGAACCAGGGAACCAGGGAACCAGGGCGGGGCGGGCACCAAGTGGATCTCAGCTCAGCCGCAGCCACAGCCACAGCCACAGCCGTTTCAACTCCAGATATGAAGCTCTAGGCCAAAGCTGAGCTCGCCGTATGATTCAGTCCTACAGTGTCATACGTCCTAAATACAGGACTTACGGGACTTGGACTCTCGAGGCAGAATTCACCCTAGGGATGAAAGGAAGATTGTTCCAAGTTTATGAAAGTACCTATATCCCTTATGAGATTGACTTTATACGATGCCACGCAAATACACAAACAAACAAACAAACAAACAAACAAACACTGGCTTGGAGCACGAGAGTCCCGCATTAATGTGTATATCCATCAGTTACACAAGAGTAGGGTACCTACATAGTTACTGGGAGAAACGCCATCTATAGACTATAGCCTAGGTATGGTCTTCTAGAGTAGACACGGCGCCCAAGAGTACATGGATAGATAATCTAGGCCACAATAGAATAAATCTAATACTTGGGTTGGCACTTAGCATAAGAATCTATACTTTGGACTTATAAAGAATTTTAGGCCATCTTTATAGCCCCTCCAGGTAATAAGTAACAGCTGGGTGGCTTCCAGGCTGCTTCGCAGTGCCTACCACCTGACCTCCAGGCTCCTCTCTAGCAGCCCAGGCTGTTTAAACTCGGTCACTACCTTAAGTTGCTACCTACCTTAGTAGGTACTTCAACAGAGGTACCTTTTCCCTCTTGAACCCTTCTTCTTCTTCTTCCCTTCATCTACCAACCAAGCTCTTACATCCTTTTCCTCTCACATTCTCTTTTCTCTCTTCCTACACGTTACATCTACTACTATTACCTAAATACCTTGATAAGTATCCTCTCAGTGGCTTGTGAGACCCAAGTGACTTCTTCACCATTCATTCCATTTGAGACGGACGTCTTCCATCTCATCATGGATTTGGATAAACTCACAATCACAGATCGCAAAATCATTGTCGGTATCGACTTCGGTACCACTTATTCTGGCGTCGCCTGGGCTGAGAGCCGTAATCCTACACGACGAACTTGCATCACTCAATGGCCCGTCTCCAGCGTCAACAGAGAGGGGGAGTCTAGTGACAAGGTCCCAACAAAGCTTCGATATAACGGAGACAAGATCGAATGGGGCTTTTCTATCCCCATCACTGCACCTCAGGATGAAGTCATTGAATGGTTCAAGCTGTATGTATTCCTCCTTCATCCCGTCTACTAGTCTACTCAGGTGCCTCGACAAAGGATCGAGATATCTACTACCCAACTTTAGGTAAAGAGAGTATAAAGTGACAAACTGGCCAAACACTTTATGGGTCTCTGTCTAAAATAGATAAATACTCTCTACCATTTCGTCCCAAGCTTTTAGTATCAATTCCTTTGGCTGACTTTACCTAGGGACCTAGACCCTTCACTTCAGGCTATGGGCCAAAGTGTTAGTGATGGTGCCCGTAGAGGTCGAAACGTAGACCAAATTGTCACCGACTTCATATCGCAGCTCGGCGAGCACCTCCTGTACACTCTGCGCGAGAAACTCGGAGACAACATCGTCAACAGTACCCCCCTCGAATTCGTTGTCACTGTGCCCGCTATCTGGAGCGACTTGGCAAAAGACAAGACCAAGAAAGCATGTCAAAAGGCGTCGGGTCTCTCTGCCTCCTCCTCTCAGCAGCAGCAGCAGCAGCAGCAGGTTCATCTTGTCTCGGAGCCTGAGGCCGCTGCTATCTACGCCCTCCATGGCCTCGATCCTCACGGGCTCAAAGTTGGCGACACCATCGTCGTCGTCGATGCCGGCGGCGGCACAGTCGACCTTATTTCCTACACCATTACAGGTCTCAAACCCATCCTCGAGGTACAGGAGGCAGCTCCAGGCTCGGGCGCCCTCTGTGGCTCAACCTTCCTCAACATGCGTTTTGCGAAATACCTCCGAGGCAAGCTGGGCAAGGAGGAGGGATTTGATGATGAGGTCATGGCTGAAGCTATGGAGGTCTTTGAAAAGAAGGTCAAGCGTCAGTTTGTCTTGAACATTGCACCAGGTGAGACCTACAACATCCCCGTGGCAGGTCTCGCCAACAACAAGGCCCTTGGCATTAGCCGCGGTCGCTTCGCTCTTAAAGCCTCCGATCTCCAGACCATATTTGAGCCCGTGGTGCTTGAGGTAATCAGACTGGTAAAGGATCAGATCACAGCTAGCAACGTGCCTATCCGTGCCATTCTCCTAGTTGGGGGCTTCGGGGCCTCCAGCTACCTCAAGGAACGAATTCGAAACGCCGTCGACAAGAATATCCAGATCCTGCAGCCGCCCAATGCCTGGCAGGCCATCGTGCAGGGCGCTGTGCTCAAGGGTCTTGCTAACACCGCACCGGATCTCGCAGTGGTCAAGGTGAAGAACCGCAAGGCCCGAAAACATTATGGGACTGAATGGCGTGCACGTTACGATGAGACAATACACTCGCACCTCAAATCCAAGAGACACTGGTGCGGTCTAGATGGTTGTCACAAAATCAATGCCATGGAGTGGTTCATCACCAGAGTGAGTTTAAAGAATAAACCCACCAAATCATCCAATAATTCTGATATCTTTTACACAGGGATCAACAGTATCCGAGAACGAACCTTACTTGACTTCCTTCATCTGGAGTGGACTGGTATCTCAGGGCCGCATCCGAAAGATCAAGATGACTATCTACAACGACCAGTCGCTTCGTGAAGCTCCCGTGTCCCGGGACGACAACGTCAAGGTCCTCTCTCACGTTGAAGCGGACGTCAGCCACATTCCTGAGCATCAATTGGGTCGTCGAAAGGGCTTGGATGGACAGTGGTACTACGAGCTGAACTGCAAGATTGAGGCAGTTTATCTTTCAGCATCAACCACCTACACTCTGATCTACAACAGTAAGTGGCTCGGCACTATAATTCGACAAATGCTAACTACTCCATAGACCAACGTTATAACACGGTGACTTGCGAATACGTCTAGCAACTTGGATGGATATTCGAGGTCGGGTTGTGATTTCTTGAAATTCGGACAACTATGGAGCATACGGTTGTAGCTTAGCAAATACCTTGGAAGATAAAATGATGCATTTTCAATAAAGTGAAATGAACTAAGCCTAAAATTGTAATCCTATACATACATTCCTAAGGATATTCTAAATTCGTAGCAAGTGTATATGCTAAAAGGGCCCACTAATGTATTTATAAATTCGTAGGTATTTGTATTACATTATACGGAGATGTTCATCCTTTACCCAAGCCAGGGCCGAAGGCGACAGCATTCACAGAGCGACAGAGGATAGTTAATTATCAAGTTTCGACGCCTTCAAAGGTCATCGACGTAGATTGTACAAGTGTGCTACAAGCACACATAAGCTCCCTATAGCCAGAGATAGACATACACAATATCCAGAACACCAAGCTCATGACAAGAAAACGACCAAACGAATGCAAATGTTCTTAGTGAAAGGAAGACAACATCAACGAGAAACAAAAACCACATAGAAAAGTTGAAAGAGGAAAAAAGGCCAGGCCCTCTTTAATCATCAAGAGGGCGGCGTGGTATCAGCACATTGTATATCCTTTCCCCTTTTTTTCCTGTCTCTCAAGGTGATCCAACCTTGCTCTAGTTGCGAATACATATCTTTCTCTCTACCCGCCTTTTTAGGTCGAAGAAAGCTTTTATAATAAAATTAGAAAAAGAAAAGAAAAGCGTGAACCGGTTAGGTCTGTTCATGTTTTCAGCGTCTTATATCGGTTGTTGTGAGATCAGTCGTCTCACTGCCGGGACGCCTTGTCGTCAAAGCCAACGTTGTACCAGCCAAAATAGGCCCGGAAGTAGTCCTACTCCTCATCCAGGCTTCCCATCATGCCATTGCCCTTGCTGCCTTTGCGGCCGAGCTTGAGCATGCTGAATCTCTTGCGGACGCTACCCTTCTTGCCTATGAGCTTGTTCTCAGTAGCCTTCTCCTCGCCGCTGCCGATCTGCTGCTCGAGGCTTCCTCGGCTGCTGAAGCCTCCCGGGGATTCGGGATGTTTTTCATCTTGAGATTGGGTGCGGAAGAAGCTGTGTCGGCGGTTGGGGTCTTTGCTTTGGGTGTGGCTTAGTGAGCGGCTGTGGCTACTAGCTGTCTCGATATCTACAGCCGCCTCCTCGGGCTCGGTGGGCAGATCGGGCTCTCTCTTCTTGCCGCCGAGGAAGCTGAGCCGTGTGCCTCGTTTTGAGACCGGCCGGATCACCGAAGCCTCTTCTGTAGTAACGCCGTTCAACGTGATACCGGCGTTCTTATGCTTCGGGCTAGCTTCAGAAGACCGTGATGATCGTCTCCAGGTTGGAGAAGGAGTCGCGACTAGCTCACGCTGTGGTTGAGGGGGCGCAAAATATGCAATTTCGGATGCAAAAGTACTCTCAAAGCCTGGACAAAGGGTTAGTTGTCTGAAATGCCTCACACTCGACGTTCAACTTACATCTCTGGAGCTCATCATGCCTGCTACTGAGGAGCTCATTAGGGCTTCGAGAGAACATGGCGAGACACCTCTTGATCATAATGGCATGGTCGACAAGCGCCATCCTGATTGCGCTGTCTTGAGGGGTCAGTTCTACCTCTGCCGCTTCTTGATCTTCTTCCTCTTCAGCATCCTCGTCAACCTCCTTTGGTTGTGGTAGCAGTTGACGGTAACAGGCAACGCTGTTCTCAGAAGTAGGATTAACCGATACGCTGACTGCATCCAGAAGAAGCTGAGCGTGATCACCGTTACCATCGCCAACTCGATGTTCAAGGGCAGTCATCTCCTGGGTTTTGCGGACAATACGTTCCAAGGCTGTCTCGTGAGCATTGAGTTGAACCTCCTGCAAGTCGACAACTTCGCTACGACGAAGAATGGTAGGGAAAGCATCGGCAGTCGTAAACACTAACTTTTCGGCAGAGTGCTCCTGGACAGGGCCAGTCGTATTACGTTTCGTCGAGATGGAAAACGTCTGAGGATGCGAGGAGAGAAGGAAATCCCGAATTACTTGAGGGACTCGTGCGCGCTGGAATACTTGATGGGTCAGGTCACGATGAGGCGTGACAGCTGAGATGACCAGGAATTGTCCCTCAACATCGTCAACATCACCCCCAGTGACGATTTGAGCGGCGGGATACTGTTCTTGCATGCGATCTGTAAAGGCTGAAGCACGTTCACTAGGCGATCCTTCGTATATGTATTCCTTGTCCCGAAGATTGGCATGGAATCCAAGCCCTTTGTAGACAACCTTGAAGTACTTGGGAATAAGCTTGTCGCTCTTGGAGATGGTCTCGTAAATCGTCGCGATCGCCCGTTCTGTTCTGGCGAGCTTGGAGAAATCAAAAATGTTGTTCTCATACTGCGCTTGTAGCTCCTTGTACGCGGCCAGGGCGTTGCTCCACGACTCGCCTTCTTCGAAGTACTTGATCATGTCGAAGTAGATCCTCTCCTTTCGCTCGAATTGCGTCTGCGCCGGGAACTCTGGATCTGGAAGGGCGGGTGTTTGACTAGTTGGGTCCCATTCGTACAAATCAGCATGAAGTCGCAGGGCCAAACCGGCTTCAGTATGGTTCCGCGATTCAGCTTGCAGATCTGCAAGTTGGTGTACATAACGAACAAAAATCTCCTCCTTCTGCATGTCGCGGAGAAACTCCATGAGTCGAAGACGGTTGATGAGGTGTGTTGCTTCGCCAATATCATCACTGCTGTGGACTGCCACCAAGAGATCGAGGAATTCATCAATGGTGCCAACAAACTCGCGTATAGCAGCATATAATGGCTCATCGGGCACTTCTGTTAGGGGCTCGAACCGTTCGAGGATCTCGGCGATAAACAGTTTCTGCAGGATGCTTTCGGTCAGGGGCTTCTCCTTGAAGAACAGGTCCAAACGGTCGATTGTCTCTGTTTGAATTATTGACAGGTCTTCGCTCAAGGTCCATTCGCTAACGATCATGGTCTGTAGCACCTCAACTGCCATTCTTCGAAGACCCTCATGCACACTGAGACACAACTCAACGATAGGTCCCACAAGCGCCGGGACGTATTGCACCTGGTAACCTCCCATCTTGGAAAGATTGTATCGTCTCCGTTCATCCACTGTGGTCTCCCATCCAATCGCCTCCCAAGTGCGGCGTAGGAGGTCAGCGCCTTGTTCTCGAACGTCGCCCGCGATCTTCCACACTGCTCTTCGTTTCTGTTCCGGGAACGTTTCCAGCGCAAGAGATGTACTGCCCACCAATTTGAGGAGCGTCGTAAAGAAGAGCTTCCACAGCTCAGTATTGAAGCTCTCGGCTTCATCTGGATCAGGGAGGAATGTGTCCAGCATGGTGCTAGCTAGATACTCAAGGGTGCGCATAGTCGACTTGTGATGATGGATGTGCACACTCAACCATCCTAGGGGGTAAGCTTCTCCCTTAAGAATACTCATATGTACTCGAAGGAGATTTTCTAATAAGGTGGTAAGGTCGTCCTCGGCAAGCTCGAGTTGCATGCCTGAGGGTGAATTAGAGATTGCAGATAAGATAGCAGAAAGCTCAACCAAGGCCTCGTCGAATTCAAGATCTTCATTAACAGGTTTAGTTGGAAAAGGGTATGATGATGGGAAGAGAAGAGAAAGGCGATCCTTTGGCTTGCGAGGAGCAGCAAGGATCGCCAGGTAAGAGTCGATTATTTTAGGAATATGGTCGGGGATTTCGGGGCCAAGGTAGTCGATCTGGCTAGCAAGGATAGAGCAGCACAGACGAATCTGATCTCTCCATTGATCTGTCATTTCTTCAATATGACCCCAGTGAGGAGTGATCCATCGGACTGTGTTGGTGCTCAAGGCCGATTTTTGATCAGGGTGGGCAAACAAGTCCAGCTTGCCATAGTTGATAATTAGCACAAGCTTGTACAAAACCAGCTTGCCCTTGACATCTGTGCACGAGTCCATGAAGTCGATGGCAATGTGAAGGATTTCCTCTGTCGTCAGTAAACCAGTGAGTTCTGGTAACCATGTATGGAAGTGCTGAACGGCAAGGGTCTGACTGCCGACAAGTGCAGGGGCAGAGTTTCGCATCATCGCGTCAAGAGCCTTAAAGATGGCGCGGAGCTCACGCGTAAATCCAACCGTATTGGAGGTAATGCCTACGCCGGCTTCTTTTTCCCTTTGCTGATTTCTAGCATGTGTGATGAACTTAAGGATGTGCCTGACAACCTTGAAGGTAGCACGTAGCTTCCGGGCAGTCTCGGGGTCGGTTGGGTTCTGAAGGAGCCGAGTGAACGATCGCATCAAACATGGTGTGGCGAAGGGATAGTTGAACTGATTCTCGGCGTACTGGTCGACCAGGGGGCCTAGGTTGAATCTCCGGTCGTGGACGATGCCCAAAACCCTGACCAAGGCAGTGAAAACAAGGTCTTCGAACTCGTGGCTTCCAGAATACTCAACGAGAATTCCAAAAAGACCATCCAGTACATTATTCAGCAGCTTGACCACCTCAATCTCGGGCACAAATATCAGTTGTCGAAGCACGCCTGGGACTTCCTCTCGCTGGAGGTCTCGCCACTTCAGGAGCCCCAAGATCACTCTGTCCTGCGAAAAGCGTGTGCTGCATAGATATGTGTCGGCACGGAGAACTGCGAGAGGGCCAGCTACTTCAGCTGAGTTACCATCCTTGCCTTGGGGACTCCAGGGGAGTGATAGATATCCACCCTTTCCGGCCGGTCCAGGCTGTGCAGTCGAGGTGAACTCGTCTATCTTATAGAGCAGTAGACCGTGTGGACCATCCCGGATGAATGCACCTTGATCCCACAGCGGGATATGAGCAACGGCAAATGGCGGATTTGGCATATCAGATACAAACATAACAACATGAGCTTGTGAGACATCGGAGGGTGCCAGAGAAAGACGCAATGTCTGGCTCCACGGTTCTCCTCGCTCCGTAGCTATTGACTTGAACGTGCTCAAGGCTTCTGTATTGGAGGAAGCATAGATGCAGTTTTCGAAACGTTCGCCAGTGGTCTTTCTGACCTCCAGAGTAATTTGCAGGTTGTTTCCATGGACACTAGAAGGCATGGCCGTTGCAGTACCGGCATACCGTGACAGGAGGTTCTGCTTTCCCAGGGCCGCATCATTCAAGGTAAAGTAGATATCGGAACGAGGTTTTGTCGGTGCGCCAGAGAAGCCCATTTTGCTCGTCTTGGCCACTCCTGAGAGCATAGTTGGTGTGGATTTGATGAGAACATCGGCGTCGAGATGATTGAAACTTTTTAATTGCAGCTGCAATCGCTCTCCTCTTCGAGACTTTTCGTAGTGTCCAGACGGGCTCTCTAACAACTCCTTAACCAGTGGCTCCCAATCGTCGCCGGCGTCCTTTTCGCCTGCACGTCTCGGTGACGCTGACCAAATGTTGACCAGATGCTCAACCTCGTCATCTTGCTTCATAATCGAGTTCAGGCGTAAGGCACCGAGGCCGATTGTGCGATCCGCTGTCTGTGTACCATCCAGTGGACCACCAGTCTTCGAGCCTGCGGTACTTGGTGGTCCATGATCGTCCCGGCTCTCGGCGCCATTCATTGATGTTCGCTCATCGTTTTGTTCGGCGACGGAATCCATTCGTGTCGCGGGTGAGCCCCTTGAAAAGCCAGCTCTTGTGCTCTTACCACCCCACATGAGACTTCTCCTAGAAGACTTGGTTCCACCTGAAGATGTTGGCTTCACCTGGTCCCTGGAATAAGGAGCTGATGGTACGGTTCCAGAGCGGGAGAGAGGCTTGGCGGGTATGATTTGCTGTGATGCTAGTACTCTGACGACGAGGAAGAGTTCAGACTCTGCGGAGGGTACATCACCCACGTCTTGGGAAGACAAGTCGATGAAAAGAGCTTTGGTTTGGACATGCTTGGCGAGATTGCCGATTGTGCCACCTGCGGGGATCTTGACAGAGAATCCCTCCGACAGAGCAAAGGGCTGTCCGTATTGAGGCTTGCTAACGAGGTAGAAAACAAGTGAGGTTTCTTCGATCGAGGCACCAGCAAAACCCTTGATGTCGACCAAAAGATGGTGCAGAGCGGTCAATTCTACTGTAGACTGTGGGGATTCTTCTAACAGACTCATGACAGACTGCAGCTTGGTGACCTTGACAATGCAGTCGTCGGCTGTCAAGACCCTGCCCCGAGCTTCTGGATCCCGCACAATGACCTCTCCTCCACATAGTTTGTTCACCTTCACCAAGTCCCAAACGGTCTTTTCGCGTAGACGATCGTACTCGTGCGCAGTAAGGACATTGTATAGAAACTGTTGGCGATGTAAGTTGAGGCTCGTGATGAGCTGAGAAAGCTGATCTAGTCGGCCGTATTGTCGGGAAAGGAGCAGCTCGTGTAGGTTGGTGGAGTGCCATTCCCTTAGACATGAGGCGATCTCGTCAATCAAGGGTTCGGATAGGGAAGTCGGTGTCTCGTCTCCAATCTTTAGCATCGGGACAGGAGCAGCAGGGCGTGGGGCGTCAGGGTCCCTCTTGATGGGTATAGAGAGATTCCCTAGAGTTCCATTGGGAAGCTCTCTGAAGGGAGTTCTGCCTCTGCTCGAGATTGTCGATCTGTTCGCATCCTTTTGGCTCTTGCGCGCTGAATTATTTGTCACGCCGCTCTTGGCAGAGTCACTCGCGCGTGGCATATCACCATCTACGGCGGGGCCATCACTCGCTGCATCGTCGTTTTCGTCGCCCTCTTCTTCTGGCTCTCCTAGCATTTCGCGAACCTCGACACAACTTCGGGGGAATATTCCACTGAATACACGGGCCTCGAGCGTCTGACCCTTGACAGAAGTCAAGCCAGCCAGCAGGCTGGGCGGTGCTACGAGGTAGCCGCGCAGCCAGTTGCCGTCTGGCGTCTCCTCGATAATGTAGAGCTCATCGCCAATCTCGAGAGGAAGGTCGGCCGGACTAGAAGCTGGAAACGGGTAGGTCGCAACAGCGAACGCGATGCGGGGGAGAGGCTGCCAGGGCATTGAATATCGTAGCAGGACGGCCCAATTTGTCGAGGAGGTTGAGATTAGTGGCCGCCGTAGCTGGCGTAGTCGAGATCGAGGGTTCGCAGCTGGGGGTCGGCAACGGCGAGGTAGGAGGAATATTAACGGTTTGAGAGAGAGTCGGGGTTGGAGATTGTGGTTGGGAAATTTGATGTTTGTTCATCAAGAGGTTCAGATATCGAGCAGTGTCAGGAGCTGTCGTCGATGGGGTGCCCCGTTAGCCAATCGCGGGCTCATGGATCTCGAATTTTTTGGTTCCTGCAGCGAATCTGTAGCGTATATAGGTAGATAGCGTAGCGCAGCGCAAAGAACAGAAGAGGACAAGACAGACGACGATTTGTTTGTTTTTGCCAAGTCAATTCAATTACCCCGAATCGAGTAAATTATCCCAGATGGCAAAGCGAAGAGCTGTTTGGTTGGCAGGTCGCTCAAATCTCAACCCCCTGAGCAAACGCGAAATAGCTTGCGGCGGGTTTGGCAAGGGTTCTAGATCGAGGGGTGGCCTCAGCCTTTCGGTTTGGATCGACGTTGGTTAGGCAGCAGAACTGCAAAGAGAATAAAGAGATGGAATAAAGCAAAAGGAATTAAAAATGACAATAGAGGAAACTTTGATATTGTTGAATCGAAAGAGTATGGTAAGAAACGGCACAAGAGACTGAATCGTCCATGTACCTTACCTTACTCAGAGTCAAAGAGCCTGAGCCAAGAGACTACAAGTCTTGGGAGGGGGAAGAATGCGCCGTCTCTAGTCTAGCCTACCCAAGCCCAGAGTAGCCGTACTGTTGCTGTACTGCAGCTAGTGCTGTGATAAAGAATAATTGCTTTTTTTTCCTTCACACATTAACCCTGACCTTTACTTCTGGGGTTTTGGCCTAATCTCAATTCCATCGTCTCTTCTCCACTGGTAGTCTTCGGTAGGTATGTATGTACAGATGATATGGGATGAATGTGGATCGACAATTCAAGTCTAAGGTAACATAAAGAAAATGGGGACGGAATTTAATCCCCTGTTGCTACTACTGCTGCAGGCACTGAACTTCTATTCTATCTCGTACAGCACGGGCGTCATACGCACCACAAAGGTAACATTAATTTAACGACACGGCAACTACAAGAGCTAAGTATTCTTCAAAGTCCGTGCGATCAAGATGCAGAAGAAGAAAAAATTGTCCGGTTATCGTGTGGGCTCATATCGGCATATGGAATCCACTGTATCTATCACACATACTGCATCCCATCCATCTGCAGGGTTCGCATCTTCATTCCCAGCTTTTGACTCTTGGATCGCGCTAATTATAAACAATCATCAGCATGAGTCATTGTGCAGCTTTCTTTCCCCTGCTTGCTCTGATCCGTATCAGAGCCTCAGAGGAATGCCATGTCTTACACGATAGCTTCAAAGGGTTGACTACATCGCCAATGATACAGACACATACGAAAACATATTGTCGATTATTGCGTCTACAGCAATTCTGTATTCCATATAAGTTCCTTGATAGAAGATGGCACCTTTTTTCTTTACTGTGAAAGGCCCTTGTGTAGTATAGGCTCTTCGTCCACATCCCGCAGTGCAGCACTGGAATTCGGTCTTCTCGTTTTGAGACAACGTACAGAACTTAGATCCTCGAGAATTCTCTCTTCCATCCCTACATCAGCCCTGCATCAAACTGGGCTCTGCTAATATGTGCCACGGTTATTCTCTTCCTCCCCTCGGCCACTACGGCTGTTCGTTGTTACACGGCTTCATCGGAAAGGCGCAACATACGTCGTGAAATGCGGTCGATTCCGTGCGTGCCGCTGCAACTATCTAAAACAGGTATTATGGTCCAATCCGGACAAGCCATATTCTGTAAGCAAGATAGTCTGTGTATGTTCCATTGAAACACACTAAGCGTTGAATGGTTGTGCGCGTAACTTCTGTCTACGTACTGTAGGTACGCGAAGTCTATCGGCAAATTCGGTATCTTGACTCAAGAACTCGACCGCGCGTCGACATTTACCACTTGAGAGATTGACGAGCTACACAAACCTTCAATTCATAGCCCGAATTTGGATTTTGTACAATCTAATTATTGTCACCTGTTTGCCCACCTGTCCTCGATATCTGGTTGTATTAGCATCTTACTCAATTATAGTCCGTGTAGCTACCCTGAACAACGCCATTACGGAAATTCAACATCATGACTCAAGGCAGCTGTCTCAGGTTGAAGAGCATGGACGACGTACTTGAATGTTAAATTACATTCACATTCAACGATTACTGTTGTCATGGAGTTAAGTTCATGAAATAAAGTCCGCCAACCTTGATATCAACCCTAGAGCATACCCCGACTTGCCCATCAGTAACAACAGAGGCTCGACCCGATAGAGACCACCACATAGGATATTGACTGAGGAATCGAGCAGATTGCAGTGCCTCCATATATAAGGAATCCCTTAATAGATTTTTCCCGGTGACAGTACTCTCCGTATAGATCTAATAGATAATCAATATCCGTAACCCTGGCTCTTACCATGCCGGGGATCATCATGGCATTACCCACCTGGACAATACCCTTACATGAACTCTATTCAATCAGCTTCTCTAGAATTTGCCTGTGACAGAGAGAAGAAGCAGCCATCTTGCAGCTTTACATTGAGAACTCTTCGAACCTATCCCCACTTCGACCGTAATCGTCTTATATCCCTCTCGGAAAGCATGACAGAAACCATACACCGCCCAAAATATACTCGTAGTTTCTATTCCCACATGAAATACATCCACAGAATCTGTGGTAATTGACGTTCTACCCCACCCTAGAAGCACCCTTCGAAGAGATATGCAGTCGGCATTGATTCCTAATAAGGCAGTTGACACTAGTAATACCCACGCTACGGCAGGGAATCCTATAATCCGCCAATTCGGTGCTCTTATACAGCCTCGTGTTGTTCTAGGTCCGGTGATCCGAAGTAGTATCTCGGAGGCTGAGGAGGGAAGATGTTCTTCTTAAATGGACAGTCTCCCCAGCTTGGGAGGCTGTTCTGACTCTTGATATTTAAGCCAGACTTAAATCCGACTTGCTCTCCCCTGGGTTATAAGATTCGCATATACTTAACGTTGGCAATATTTCGAAGTTGACTCTTCAATATCCTCACCTCTTTCATAACACCAATAGCAAAATGGTCCCCATATCTCAACTTCTGTCGGGCCTTGCCCTTGCTTCGGCTGCATTTGGTTCACCCCTTGAGCGTCGTGCCGTTATCGCACACAATGCTGTCGTTGGTTTTCCACAGACAGTCCCTTCCAACACTGCTGGATCGCTGTATCTCAAGTTCAAGCCCTACCTGAAGATCTTCAATGGATGCGTTCCCTTCCCTGCAGTTGACAGACAAGGCAACACTGGGTATGTGTTCCCCCGGTATCCATGGAAAGAACAATACTAATGTTGATTATCAGTGGCGGACTGGCTACTAGTGGCTCATCCAACGGAGGCTGCAACAGCAGTCCCGGCCAAGTCTATGTACGAGGCAAGATATATAACGGCCGTTATGCCATTATGTATGCCTGGTACATGCCAAAAGACTCACCTTCAAGTGGACTGGGACATCGACACGACTGGGAGAGCATTGTCATCTGGCTGTCTGGTGAGAGCACCAGTGCCACTGTTATCGGCATGGCGGTTTCTGCTCATGGCGATTATGACACCAGGACCTCGGGCACTTTCTCAGGAAACAGCCCATTGGTAGGGTACAGTGCTACCTGGCCGGCCAACCACCAGATGATCTTCACCAACGACAGAGGTGGCCAGCAGCCTTTAATTGCCTGGGAGAGCCTTACTCCCGAGGCCCGTACGGCGCTGACCAACACCAACTTTGGAAGTGCCAACGTTCCGTTCAAGGACGCCAACTTTGACTCTAACCTGGGCAAGGCGGCTGTTTGAAGATATCGCGGGTTGACTTGTTAGGGTTGTACTTGACATTAGAAGTGTATTGGAAAGTGGGACAGGGCATATCCATGGCATGAAGAGACACAGTAGTTATCATGAGCTTGAACCATTTATTGTAATGACTACTCAACATCCCGTTTCCCATCCATGGCATCATTGGTCTAGTGAATATCGTATTTGAATACCCAAAAACCATTAATTGTTACTTGGACAAAGAAGATGTCGTTCTTGTCCAGGGCGTTTGCCACCATTGTCCATCCAATGATGGTTCTCGGAGCCCAGATCGACGAAAGGATAATGGCTTTGTAAGTGTTTCTCACCAATAAGCTGGCCAACGAGACTCATCAGCTACAGTGGACCACTTACGAATGAAGCATGTGGGCCATGAAAGTCAATACTGAAACGACTTATTAGTTCAGCTGAATTCAGGGTCCACCACCTAAATACTGGAGATATCTAGAAAACTTGGTGATGGCCTCTCCGATTGAAGTTGCAATGTGGCGAGCAGATGCACATAAAAGATGTCAGCCAATCGATAGAGCACGCCTTGTCACCGGATGGATGTTATCAGTATGTACCTTGTAGGGATCGAGTGTCCGACTATCGCTTGCTTTTAGGCCGATGCAGCGCCCCGCGCAGCAGATTGACATCATCTTGGATTCCTTTACTTTATTTCTCCCAGTCAACGTATATGTATTATATGCATGAAAGCGTATATTATAAAGGTACCTGTTTTACGCTGCTTGATTTACCTCTTTTCATTCTTCCTCTCATGTACTAACAACCCTGCAGAGTGATACTTTTCTGCCTTGGATTTGATACTTTCTCCCTAACCAACCCACTGGGACCTTTTGTCATAACGACGCATTCAAACCCTTGGGTCCCCACGCTACAGAGATATATCTTCCACTTCACCTCCTTGCAGAGGAAAAAAGACGCAAAATTCACATCCAACGAGCCCAACATCCTCAAGAACACTATAAATTGTCGGAAACAAAGCTACCAAAATGGGGACGCCCTTCATCAACTTCCTTGGGCCTAGTAAGCTCGAAGGATACAGGCGCGGCGTTTCTATAGAAGAACAGCCACCGACAGTTACGCAAACCTTCCTCGACGCAATGGAGGTTCGTGAACAAGTCTTTGTCGAGGAACAAAATGTCCCTGCCGAGAACGAGTTCGACTCCGACGATTCGCGTTCATGTCATTGGGTCGTCTACGCCAGCGTCAACAAAACAGAGGCTGACGAGATCCGCGATGAGGAGGGAAACGTTGTCCAACCTCGGAGGAGTTCGACACGTTCGACACCGATTGGAACCATACGTCTTGTACCGTTCCCTCACGAAGAGCATCCAAAAGACGGTGGCAAGTACTGGAACGGAATCCTGGAAGGCGAGAATGGCAATGATACCCAGAACACGCAGTCAAATCCAACAATGAAGCCCTACATCATTGATCGAGCAACAACACTTCACGATGGACAAGAGCCGTACGTGAAGTTGGGACGCTTGGCAGTCATCAAGGAGTTTCGAGGCCACCGCATCGCTGGGTTACTCATCAGCACCGTTATTAGCTGGCTGAAGGCGAACCCTTCATACTTTGACCCTAGCATTAAGGAGTACGGTCTCGAGCAGCTGAACGCAACCACCGAGAAGGAAATTCCCCAGTGGAAAGGACTCGTATGCGTCCACGCGCAGAAGCAAGTTGAAGAATACTGGAAGAAATGGGGCTTTGAGGTGGATGAGGGTATGGGTACTTGGTGGGAAGAGGGCATACCCCATGTTGGCATGTTTCTGCGCCTGGAGATTGGAGAGAAGCCGATCAGTCTTTGATTACCTACCTATGTAGATATGATACCCTTTGTTCTTGTAGCAGGTTTGCGACATTCGTTTTAGACTTGATGATAGGCGTACAGGGGTTCAACTTTCTGTACAGATTCTTATCTAGATAGAATGAATCTGTGGCTTAGATTCTAAGATACACACGGCTATAGGCACGAGCATATATTAACTGTACTTTTAACTTGAATTTCATTCAACTCTCAGGGAGCTCGACTTTTTATTGAATTTAGAGCCACCTAAGAAATTCCATAGCCACGTTCCCAGACCCATGAACGCAAAATGCAATTCTGAAAGATGCCGGAACCACGCCAAAGCCAACCCTTCCAGTCATACCACGGTTGCACCTTTTATCGGTTGCTCTTAGCCACACGCTCCAACTCGTCCTTCTTCTTGATAGCGTAAGAGTTGCTGGAACCCTTAGCAGCGTTGATCAGCTCCTCAGCAAGGCACTCAGCAATGGACTTGACATTGCGGAAAGAGGCCTCGCGGGCACCAGTGGTGAGGAGAGAGATGGCCTGGTTGACTCGGCGGAGGGGAGAGACATCAACGGCTTGTCGTCGGACGGTACCGGCGGAACCAATTCGGGTAGAGTCTTCGCGGGGACCGCAGTTGACGATGGCGTCAACGGCGACCTGGATAGGGTTCTGGTCGGTCATGAGGTGGATCTGGCCCTTATGTTAGCAACCTGTGATTGCACAAAATATTCCCATTTTCCGCCCCTCGTGGGCTGCTCAGGTAGGACGTACGATCTCGAAGGCGTGGGCGACAATTCGGACAGCCATGAGCTTCTTTCCGTTGTTACGGCCGTGGTGCATGAGCGAGTTGGTCAATCGCTCAATGATGGGGCAGTTGGCCTTGCGGAATCGCTTGGTGGCATATCGGCCAGCAGTGTGGGTGACGTAGACGGGGTTTCGCAGGGAAATGTAGTCACTATCGCGGCAAATCCATCAGCAACTCGTCACGCAAAAGTGAGGTTCTTGGAGATATTCTCAAAACGTACGTGAGGGAGATGTCGCGGACCTCGACATCGTAGTCCCACTTGTTGAAGAGCTTGACATTGCCAACCTCCTTGACAACGTCCTTGGGAAGCACCTCGTAGAGGGCGGAGTTCTCGACCTCGATCTCGCCGGCGTCAGACATGTTTGCTATTGCAGTCGTGGTTCCGGGACTGAATGACGGGCTGCGGTTAGTATTGCAAATGTTCGAGATGATTTTCAGAAGTTGCTTGAGGTGGTGGGCTTGGTGCAGATTGGGAATTTTTGCCAGGTGGCCCATCTAGCGAATCAGGTTGCGCGTAAAAGCGGGTACGCACCTGCCCTCAAAATTCTTAGGGCTCGCCTGCCCTGGGCAATCTTCGGCTGAGCGAGCAATGGGCAAATGTGAGGTTTAGTATCAACACCAATCTCAGGTCTTTTGTCTTTCATACTCCACGAACGACCGAACACATCAGACAAAATGGTAAGTTCTTGGAGATGCCCTCCTTCGTGGGAGCGGACTTGTCGTTGAAAAATGTTTGACTGACCCCGACATCAGGCCCCCGCCGCTGGAGCAAAGAAGCAAAAGAAGAAGTGGTATGTATACCAGACGTACCATCACGGCCGATATTGAGAAACTTACACTTCGCGAAGGTCCAAGGGCAAGGTCAAGGACAAGGCCCAGCACGCCGTCGTCCTCGACAAGACCACCTCTGAGAAGCTCTACAAGGATGTGCAGTCTTACCGTCTCGTCACCATCGCCACCCTCGTCGACCGAATGAAGATCAACGGTTCTTTGGCACGACAGTGCCTTGCCGACCTCGAGGAGAAGGGCATCATCAAGCCTGTGGTCACTCACAGCAAGATGAAGATCTATAGTATGGCCGCCTTCCCCGCGAACTCGATGCGCTCCCCTCGAAACAACTGCTAACCTGACCTCTAGCCCGCGCCGTCGGTGGTTCTGACTAAATGCAATAAACGAAAAAATTGAGTCTCACGATTGTGCGTCTGGGTGGCCTGGACGATACACAGGCCACATGGTCGGGAGGTGTTGCAAGGCGAAAGTCAAGCCTGGTTTAGGACGCTTTTCATGCTCGGAGTAGCATTGGGACGGAATCGCTTTTAAGTTAGCACAAACGGCAACGGAATAAAAGATCTTCGAAACGACCAACGTATGGTTCGCCTGCGCTCGTCTGTGATATATCGTTTTGCCTGACTAGCTGTTTTAGTCCTCGAAACTATTACAAAGACGTCTGGTGTATCCTTGAGTGCATGATATGGGAAACCCAGATTAGCATGCTCCATGGCAATTGGACAATGGCTTTTCGAACGAGGGTACCGAAACACTTGCGTTTTTGCTCTTACTCTGTTGTTCCCCTGCTGCCACACGTATATGATAGTAACTTAATCATTGCCTTGAGGTTAGACCTCTCATATGGGAATTTACCGCAATTTACTCTGGCCTACAGTGACCTGGTTTGCATTGGATGACACTCTTGCAGCTAGGATGAGTCTTGGGATAACCAAGCATGCCCGTTGCCAAAGGTTTTGCTTTTAATTCAAGGGCTTCTGAGCCAAATTCTATAGCTCAGTAATGGAACAAAACTCCCACATCGACAAAAGAAACATGTAACCCATTTTCAAAGAGCGAATATGTGCTCATCGACATGTTGGTAGCATCGTCATCCATGGCATTATATTCTCCGGACATCAACCTGTTCTACCAGACCCTTGGAGCTGCAATTCGATCGTCAAGCCGACCAAAAACCAGATAATCTGCCGAGTCTCCAAGTCTCCAAGTAGTTGAATGGCTCAGGAATTAGACAATTTATACAGCATTGGCGTTGTCGTCGCGGATGCTCTCTGCAAAAACATAGGTGTTACAGAATTGGCACAGCTTCATAACCCTGGTCAGTGTGTTCCAGGCCGAAAATGAAACACTGCTTCTGGGTCGATCAGAAGGGATGGCTGTTAACTCGGAAGCACATAGGGCATGTAAATCGGTGGGAATGGTTGCACTTCCCATCGGTCACGTGCCAATTTGGGAAGTGAGCATGATTGCAGACCATCTTTGCTCGCGAGTTAAGGAGAATAGTTCTTCATTCTGCAGTTGTCGCCCGTCCTAGAGGCACATGAACACCTACATGTATTAGAGACGTCCAGTTTAGGCGGACCAAGAGTTATCTAGAATGTGTGAAGGTGTATGTAATGCCCTCTCGCCTGGACGGAATAGCCGCTCGGTTTACGCATTTACCATGCAGCGTCTATTGTTGGTATCGGTTATCCGAGGTTGTGAGGGTGGATACATAACGGACGGGAGGCCCGCCGATGGCAGGGCAAAGACCAGACTAGGAAGGCTAGGAAAGCCAGGATATTGCTAGGAGCATAACATCAATAACGATAGATCTGGTTCGTTTCCCATGTGTCTCGATCTCGGAGTTGTAATAATCTTTGAAATGAGAGACAGGGGAGTGGACACTGTGGTTTTCCTTTTTTCGAGAAGTCAATGTCGATAGGTCAATGGCTCTTAGGAGGATCGGCAGGGTTATTGGCAGGGTCTCGAGCGATTTAAGGGCCTCGAAACGGCTCCATTATCCATATTGTAGTGACCATCAACACGATGAAGCAAGCTACTGTATCATGAAGTTGTCAGTGACTGAATCAAGAATTCAGGTAATTTGCCATTCATAAACTCAATTGACTCGTGATAGACGGGCGTCCCGAAAGATAAGCTAGGAACAAACACTGCAGAGAAGGAAAAGTCTTATGGAGCCAATATGCAGGACGATAAGCAGTCTTTCGTACTGTGCTGTACTTTCAATGTTACACCAACACGAAGAGAAACGGGAGGCGGTGGCGGTTTCTTTTTCGATTCGGCTCAAAGGGTGAGGAGCTTGTCTTGACGGGCACCATAATAAAGTCAAAGGCTGTTAGGTATTCTCTTTTACAACAACTCCCCGGCTGCCCCTGACGGACGAGACTGAAGCGTTTTAGCTCGGCTTTGTCTCCCTTGACGCCTGTGGATCTCAGGGGTCGGTCGAGACGCGGATATCAAAATCCAGTGTTCGACGGGATGAACATTCAAATCAGGAATTCTGTATTACATCGCATTCACCATTGATCTTATTCTGAGTAAGTTGAACACAAGGAATTGGCTCATATAGGCGGCTATTCCGAGTGATTATTAGTACTACCAGTAATTCTGAAGTAGCTCGGTTGCTCGGCTGCTAGATGCACAAGAATTCAAGAATGAGAAAAAAAAATTGTTCCCCCGTATTGTATTGAGCCGGGGGCGCAACCCGGGGGAGGCGATGGGAGATCCAATGCAGCGCGGCTCCCGTCACCTTAAACTCACGCACTGTGCTAGGTGTGGCAGGCTTGTTTTGGGCGATGATACCGCTGGAAACTGGACAGAAAACCTGCTGGAAGCCAGGCGGATGAAAAAGGTTGGAGGAGAGCAGGTGGTTCGAAAAAATTATTCAACAAATTAGAGGAGGTTGAAAATAAAGTAGAGCATATCCCAGGCTTAGATCTGCCTAAAGTAGGCTTGAGTAATTTCATCGCCTTTTACTATCTCTTTACCTAAAGTTAGGTATATCTTGATTATTTACTGACCCACCTGGAGAGCCAGGGGGAGAGGTGGGTGAAAGGACTGGATGTCATGATGGAAGGGGGGGTTGAGAGAGACAGAGCAAAAGACTGACGACATTTGACCTAGAAATGCCAATTGCAGCACACAGCGACGAGAACAACAGTGCCAATGGCTTGAGACAAGAAAGAATCGATTTTCGATGGAAATTAGAGGTTTCTAAAGCTCTCCTTTGTTGTTATTGTTGTTCATATCATCAGAAAAGCTTCTCAAACAGCTATCATGGGTCCTATCCCAGATATGCCAGCTCATCCGTAGCCTGGCCTGGGCTACACCCCCAAATTCCAAACGTACAGTACCCCATACAGTAAAGAACAACCCCAAAGCAACAGGTCGTCGCTGCTAGGACGGGTCTGGGTCTCGGCGCTGGACAAATAATCGGGGTGAACCGGCATCTCATCTTGCAGCCCAGAAACCCAAGCCCAGGATAGGTGAGAGCAGGATTTTGTTCTCTAGGGACCCACCTTTTGGGCTCACTGGTTGCCACTGAGTGGCCACTTGTCGCTTGCCCACCCCTGAAAAACAAAAGCCAGGACGAGGCTGCGGCCTCAGGCTGCCAACCCGCGCTGTTGCTGTGGAGAGAGGCTTGGTTGGCTGGGGGTCCCAGCTCCCTTTAGCGCGGGCCGGAAAGATTCGCTCTTTGAGATCCGCAGCGCAGCAATTTTTTTCCCTCTCCCCCAAATACCTCTCACCCCCCGTCGGCGCAGATTTATTTTCTCTCGACTTCCTCCATTCTCACTCTCTTCCTTTCTTCATCTCCAATCTCCCCTCAATCCTTTCTTCTTGTTCAAGGGAAAGACACAACCGGTACAATGGCTGCTGAGCAACAAAAGGTTTTGGGCATGCCGGTAAGTTTTTTCTCCATCATCCCCTCGATTTTCAATCAGCTCCGCTTGGCCGCGAAATGCCGCGGCTGTGAGAATGGCTTCTGGATCAATCGGTCTCTGTCGAGTATCATCAAATAGTCAATTATCTATCCATGATCGATAATTTGACGGACATCTTGACGATGCCGATACCGTTTGATCAAGATGCCATATCTCGCACCGCTGGCCTCAGGCTTCGTGCTGCAATTGAATTCGATCAAACCTTCAAGGTTCAACGGCTAACGTGTCTTCTAGCCCTTCATGGCCGACTTCCTGAGTATGTAACCGCCTTACCGACTGCCTATACGTGATGCTGGAATGAGTATCTTACTCTCCAGTTGAACCTAGGCCAACAAATATCGCATCGTTCATGAGAACTAACAATCCTCCTAGTGGGTGGTGTCTCCGCCGCCGTCTCGAAGACCGCTGCCGCTCCCATTGAGCGTGTCAAGCTCCTCATCCAGAACCAGGTTAGTAGACATCAAAGCTTTGTGCATGTGTAGCATATACAGGACACCAGAGGCACGTGCCTTGTCCGGCATCATGCTCACAGCACTACTCGACTCAATGAACGCCATAACTAACCACCACAACAGGATGAGATGCTCAAGACCGGTCGTCTCGACCGCAAGTACGCTGGCATTGGTGACTGCTTCAAGCGCACCATGGCCGATGAGGGTCTCATGTCCCTCTGGCGAGGTAACACCGCCAACGTCATCCGATACTTCCCTACCCAGGCCCTGAACTTCGCTTTCCGCGACAAGTTCAAGAAGATGTTCGGTTACAAGAAGGAGAAGGATGGCTACGCCCTCTGGATGGCTGGTAACCTTGCCTCCGGTGGTGCTGCTGGTGCCACTTCTCTCCTCTTCGTCTACTCTCTCGATTACGCCCGTACTCGTCTTGCCAACGATGCCAAGAACGCCAAGTCTGGTGGTGACCGTCAGTTCAACGGTCTCGTCGACGTCTACAAGAAGACCCTCGCCTCTGACGGTATTGCCGGTCTCTACCGTGGTTTCATGCCCTCCGTTGCTGGTATCGTTGTCTACCGTGGTCTCTACTTCGGCATGTACGATTCCATCAAGCCCGTTGTCCTCGTCGGTCCCCTCGCCAACAACTTCCTTGCCTCTTTCGCCCTTGGATGGATCGTCACCACTGGTGCCGGTATCGCCTCTTACCCTCTTGACACTATCCGACGACGCATGATGATGACCTCTGGTGAGGCCGTCAAGTACAAGAACACCATGGACGCTGCCCGCCAGATTGTCGCCAAGGAGGGTGTCAAGTCTCTCTTCAAGGGTGCCGGTGCCAACATCCTCCGTGGTGTTGCCGGTGCTGGTGTCCTCTCCATCTACGATCAGCTCCAGGTCCTCCTCTTCGGCAAGGCCTTCAAATAAGCTCTTTGTATAACATACCCTGTATAGACTGAGTGTGTGGAGGATGGGATTCGGGGAGAATCTTAATCTGCGGGTGACATGGTATCCGCTGGTTGAACCAAAAAGGCGAGATCGAAGTGCAGACTGAGGGAAGTTGTCGCAGATACCCAACGTGGTCCTCTGAAACAGCAGCCCTTTACGGGTTAGAGTGGCATAGGCACGGCGTCTTTTTCTCATCTTGCTTTGCCTTCCGTTCTAGGCCGCTGTAATTTATACACCAATGCAATGCAATTTCCCTTTACTGTATACCATCCGTCTCTACTGAACGTGTGAAATTTTTGTGACTGCCTTGACTTAAGAATCAACATGTCGAATGTATGGCTTTTTGGAATGAAGTCGCCCAGAAAAATCTTGTGTGTTCGTGATGACTAAGCCAACATCGTCTACCGCGGAAGCTAGGCGCGTTTACTTGGGAGACTCAACTTAAGAACTTCTACAGCTTTCTGCTACGATAACAGCCTATGACCTCGGGGCTATAGAGATGCCCCCAAAACAGACATCGGGCACCGGCCGCGGCCGCCCCAAAGCTACGAACAAGAAAGGCGCCAAAGCACCTGAGCCCGAACCCGAGCCGCAGTCGAGCAATCCATTTGAGCTTTCCGATGACGACAATGCACGCGCTGGCCCCTCGTCACGGGATGTACAAGTCGTGGACAATGATGAAGAGCCTGACAAGACAATTCCACCAGAGCTACTCACACGACTACTGCACGAGTTCTTCGCCAAGGACGCGACGCGGATATCAAGGGACGCCAACGCCGCGGTGGGCAAGTACTTTGATGTGTTTGTGAGGGAGGCGATTGCGCGGGCGGCGGTGGAAAAGGATGGTGGATTTCTTGAGGTTGAGGACCTTGAGAAGGTTTCGCCGCAGCTGTTGCTGGATCTCTGAGCTTGAGCGGATCAAGTTTGGACTGCCCTCGAGGAAGAATGCGTCTGTCATAAACGCCATACCAGTATAGATTTACCCGGGCGAGCAAGAATTGATCTCATGGGCACCTCGAGGTTTTAGCCTATCATCGGTAACATCATAGTAGGTCATGGTTTCCCCATGCTCTTCTTGGGAAACAATCTTCGGACGCTAATACAAGACATCACCAGCGAACGAGCGTAGATCAGTCAGCACGATCAATGGGCGAATTCGTGGTCAGCTTCGCCTTGTTCCTTCGGTTCTGGTGAGGCAATGACTTCTCCACGCTCTATTCGCCGGGTCACTGTTCCATATCAAGGCATCTACCGACGATGTCTTGTATCGCTCGATCATACTATGCGTACAGTGGATAACCAACCCGTTTTCAGCGGATGATGTATCTTGGAGCTTAACTCAGAAACAGTCCGGTATATCAACCATTTGGGCAGGAATTGCCATCCGTTGTAAGGCGTCATTCGGTCACGGCATTGTGATAGAAACCCCTAAGTGTGATTCTCGGGACAGGATGTTTTGGTGTCATGATCTGTTAAGATGGTCCTGGTTTCTGAAGGTATGGTTTTTAGGGTGGATTAAGTCTTTTCACGAGGTTAAATGCATTGAAAGAGTATATGTCCATCACATCTTCAGTGTACCTTTGCTATAGGTTAGCGTTGAAGGATATAAGCCAGCCTACATTTCCTTTCCCGTCAGGGCGTTCCTAAATGTTAGCTGGCGATTTATTACTCGGCATTAAATCAGCATATGGATAAAGTTACCAGAAGTATATCCAATCGATTCAATTAACCTGTGAAGGAACACAATGGTTTGTAGATTAAAGTGAAATTTGTTCGAATTGACGTACAAACATATATCAGCATGTCTTTTATCCCTTAATCACCGACCTATATATCATTAATTTACCGGTTTAATCTAATGATCTTTTTATTCACTTAACTAAATACTTTACATTTTTTCTTATGCAAGAAATATCGTAAAGGTTACAATCCATATTCGGGTTGTTTCAGAATCCAACATCTTCCTCCCCCACTTCACGTCTTGAACCTGCAACCAACACGAAACACAACAAAAAACCGACCAGCGATTGCAACGTTAGCCGCCTTAAGACAACATGACACTCAACGTTTTATACGGCAAAGATGATAATCCCTAGTTCCAAGTCCTTAGGCAAACACTCTACCGCGTTCAATGACCAATAATAGCCACGAAACTGTACTCGTCTCATAAACAGCGGATGAGGCACTTCCGATGCAGACAAGCCCCTGGCCGATCTACTCTGACACGGCTGGGTCAACAGCCGAGGCCAAAAGGCCTATAGTGTCTTGAAATAACTATCGGCTGCGGTATAGGTTTTGAATAGTGCGCCTACTAAGCGCCATGGTTGTTTGACTTGCGGTCAGATTGAGTCAAGAATATCGCTACCATTTTACACAGCATACTCGACCAAGGTACCAATTAAGATGACTTCTCATAGGGAAACTGGATAGAAACTATGAAGCGAACCTTGGAATCGGGTCAATGTGTCGCATTTCCTTGGAATTATTAAAGTGCCTGGTCTCAATATCAGACTTGGCTTGACATATAGCCTGGGTAGTTCCCAAACCGAGATGAAGCCAACCAAGACTTATCCAGCACCATTTTGTTTCACAACCTCAATCTTCCAACAAGGCCTTCTTGGTAACGTCTCATGATGCTCCTGGCCTGCAACTCTACCGATGAACCGAGACGGAACCTCCAACATCCATCTCTGCGCCTCTAAGAGGCGTGCTTCAGATATGCTTCATAGCCTGTCACTGAGGTTATGGTCACAAAAGGCCAAGCCAGGATAAAAAACAATGTCTTTAAATACTGGTGCTCATTCCGATGTTTTGTTTCTTGCCATCTCTCATCTCATTCTCATACTCAAGTCTGGCTCCCACTGGAAACGTTTCCTTTGTTCTTGTTCCTTTCTACCTTTTCTTTAAACATCATTCTTAGACGAGGCTAGTCCTTGAGAGCGCCAGTCGCTGTTTCCTTCTCATCACTGTTCTGAAAACCCCGTTGAAACTCTCCTTTCCTTTGCTCTATCAGATACCCATATTTCCAATCTCTCGACACCATGCACTTTTCACAAGTTGTCATTGTAGCCCTTGCGGGCATTTGCCAAGGTATGTTTCCCATAATAGCAATACAAACAACTGCCTAACAAGGTCTTCAGCCATCAACGTCCAAGTCGTCTCAGTAGGCAGAAACTCAGCCACAAATGCAACTGGCCTCAAGTTCTGGCCAGAAAAGATCACGGCAGAGCCAGGAACCATGATTCAGTTCCAGTTCTGGGCCGGAAACCATACAGTCACACAGTCCACCTTTGACGACCCCTGTATTCCTATTGGCAACATCAATTCGAGCATTGAGGGCATCTACTCTGGTTACCAGCCTGTCGACGCTGGTCTAGCCAGGGGCATGATCCCTACTTACACCATTACTGTCAAGGACACGAAGCCTATCTGGTTGTACTGCAGTAAGGCACAGCACTGTCAAGGTGGAATGTCAATGGTCATTAACGAAAAGTGAGTCTCATAAGGTATCTAGACGAGTTGCCTTACTGACTGTCATGTAGCACATCTGCCAACTCTTCCAGATCACTGGAAAACTACAAGACTCTCTGCAAAGACTCTACAGCAGCTGACGTTGTTCCTGTTCAAGGTGGCGGTTCGTCAGGTGGCGGTTCTTCAGGTGGCGGTTCTTCAGGTGGCGGTAGCAATGGCGGCAACGGCAGTGATGACGGGAGCTCCGGCGATGATAGTTCAGACGATGGCAGTTCCGATGATGACAGCTCTGACGACGGCAGCTCTGATGATGATATCCCTGGCAATGGCACCTCTGGTAACGCTCCAACTGGAGTCGCAACCCCTGGAGCTACTGGTACTCCAACTAGTGCCGGAGGGGAGCCCGTCGTTACAGCTGCTGCCTCGGAGCTCTCTGCCCCTATTTCGCTGCTGCTAGCGGTTGGTGCTGCTGTCATGTGCGCGTTCTAAGTCAACTTGAAGAGTTGTATGCACAGAAATTCATTAGTGGTAATAATCGGGATATGTACCAATTGCTGGAACGGTTGGAAGCCTCAGGATAGGCACAAGCATATACGGTGTTCATGGTAGGACATGATAGGGTCGCTCTATGTAATGGGCTCATCATGATCAGTGTACTTATAAATACTATTGACAATTTCCCAAAGCATTAGAGAGATCAGCCTTCCATGATACATCATCTCAATATTCAAACCCGCCAAATTCCTCGACGAACAAGCATGGTATCCTGACGCGAATTGCACTAGGACAAATTGACCATGTAGCATAACATGATGTACAGAAATAATACAAGCGCCAACGTGAGTAAAACTCACTGCTTTTCCCGAGGAATCTTTCTCTTCTTCCTGTTCCTCTGCGCCTGGGCACACAGCACCTTAGGTTTCTCCTTTTCCAACCAATTCTCCTCTCGAAGCACATATCCAACCTTGGTGTACTTCTTGTTATTGGCGAAGAAGTCTACCCAGTGCTTGAGCGAGGCATGAGCCTTCTCCTTGGCCTCCTCTCGCTCCTTGATCTTGAGTTCAGCAAGCTCCTCAGGGGTCCAGTGGGAGTCAACTTCGGGGTCGTCGATGGGCAGGAAAGTCTCCTCGTAGCCGCGGAGATCGGCGGTTTGATCCTCGGCGAAGCAGCCCGTCACGAAGCCACGAGCAGCGTCGGTGGCAGCAAAGTAGTTGTATGAGCCGCCGGGGCCATACATGCGGCGGCCATTGGAGACATCGTAGATGGTGCCGTTGATGGCAAGGAGGATGGGTCTATCGGGGTCGGTGCCGTCGTGGAGCGAGAGCTCTTCCAAGGTCATATAGACTGGTGGTGGCTACGAGGAAGCATAGGGTTAGTAAGGGCATGGAGGTAGCTCTGGGTAGAGGAACTCACTGGTCCAACTATCTTGTCTTTGTAGAATTTGGCGGTCATCCACTCAGGCTTGTTCTTGTGTCCCCACCAGAAGCTCTCTCCTCCACTGATTACATAGCTGAGGCCCATGGATGCGACGATGATGAATGAGATGACGCGGAGGACGTCGAGGTAGGGAGAGTAGCCATCCCAAGGATCTTCTTGGTCGACTTCGGCAGAGGATCTCTTCTTGCTCTTCTTTCCTTTCTTAGTGGGAGTCGAAGGTTCAGACAGCGCAGGATCCGACTCATCCTTTTGCTGAGGTTTGCGCTGTCGTAGAGTCGATTCTTCTGCCATCTTGACAAGTTGCGCCGATGTAGCCGAATTTAGTTAAAGATACGGATTCAAAAGAGGGGAAGAAACAGAAACAAAAGGAAAGAATAATTATATATTTATAGACCCTTATAAAAGGGGTGAAATTGATAACAAGTGGCGTGTCGAGTCGGAGTCTTGAACTTTTCCATCCGAACTTGCGACGTTGGACAGCTTTATCATGATGCTCACTCCACCGAGCCCTGGGCCGTTGCACAGACAGACTATGAACACGCCAGGTGTGAAATACAGAATAACAGGGGTGCATTATCACCACAACGGCACCTCTCATCAAAGGAAGGATTCATGGTTCGAACACAGATATCGCCAATTCTGTTTATTATTGATTATTGTCTCATTCAATTTTCATTTCGCACCTTATATATTAAGAGACTTGCACTACATACTACTAAATGTTTAAACTGCTTTCTTTATTCTTCTAGAATTATAGACAGATTGCTTACATTGTATAATTAATTAAACTTACATACTTACATACACGTCATCACCACAGCAACCAGAAGGCGGCACCGATAAACAATCCCTTGCAGGCTTGCACCCACTTGCACCTGCACCTTCCACCTTTATCACCAAACCCAAAGTTAAAAAACATTCAAATCCATTTGCATTTATCCCGTCTACAATAAACAACTACATACAACGTCTCCCCCAACAATGGAGCATTCAGAACCGGGCTCCCCAGGCGGACCCCTCCAGGCCATGACAGAGAGTCGAGAGAATCAACAAAGAGGCCGAGACAACGTCTTCTCTCACCTACGCGGAGGCTCACGCGATAGTTCAGTGCACGATAAGATCAGCCAGTTCAACAATCTCAGCGTCACAATGCAATCAAAACAACTAGAACGCAAGACGGCCGACGCCGCCTTGAAACGTGCCATGCTCGGTCGTGAAGAGGCTGAGACTGAGCTACGAAGATTCAGAGACGAGAACAAGACGCTACGAAAATCCATCGAAGAAGGCAAGGAACGCGAGCGAAAGGTTGGAGAACGTCTCGAGACGTTGATGGTAGGCACACTCTATCAAGCCACCAAGACCGTTGCATATTAACTTTCTCGCAGGAGAACTATGGTCGGGCCAAGGAGACGCATGCACACACACAAGCTCTATGGGAAAAGGAGATACGCCGTGCACGAAAGGAGACATTCAAGACCCAATCATCAATCGTCAAACTCCAAGAGGAACTAAAAGCAGCCCGTACCAGCGCAAAGATGAACGACGAAAACTTCAAGCGAGAAAAGGAGAGGAGCAAAGTTCGAGAGCAGGAGGCGTTTGAGGCACGCTATCAGATCGTTGGCGTACAAGAACAGCTTGACCAAGCTCTCGAGCGCATCAAGCTCGTCGAACAGGAGCGTGACGCCTATAAGACGGCGGCCAAGAACGAGGAGGTTGCTCGTATCGCGGCTGAGGGTCGCATTCCTCTGCCGCAATCATCAGAAGCCGACGATGAGTTTGCTTCACCCAACAAGAAGCGTGCGTCTAAGGAGCCTCGCGTGTCACTGTCGACATTGGACATCGTTTCTTCGGCAGCTAGTGAGGCCGAAATTGAAGAGTTGTCGATCCAGTTGCAGTGGGAGCGCCAGCGAGCAGACCGCGCCCATGAGATGGTTGAGTTCCTGCAGGCTGAATGCCACCTCCGTTGCTGCGCCTGCTCCAAGTCGAATCGCCGTACTAGCCCCGGTGCTCCCCGCCAGAAGCGTCGAAGCTCTATCGGTCTCGAAGGACCCAACGACAAGATGATGAAGCTTGACAGCGAAGCATTAGAGACCGAGAAGCGTGCTTCAATTACTCCACGCATTGAAGAACCCGAGCCTGAGCCTGAGGCCGAAGTTGAGGCTGAGACTCAACCTGACCTAGAGCAACTTCGACCAGAGCAACCCCCTCAGCATATGCCAAAGTCCAAGAAGGAGCCACGTCGAAGCACCATCTTCTGTCCTAGGGAGGGTATCTTCCGAACCGTCTCTGAACAAGAAGCCGAGGCCTTTGAGGCACAGCGTAGGATTGAGGAGGCTCAGGCTGCTGCTGTAGCCCAGCAAGAGGCACAACAACCCGAGGGTGAGTGTGAGCTTCAGAATGTGAGAGAGGTTGAGGTCGAGGATGAGAGAGAGGCCGAGATCGCTGTCCAGGATGACATCGATGGCGAGGAGGCGCACCCCTACAGGAGATACGCTCGTACTCCTTCGGTTGATCCCCCAGCGTTTGCTATGTTGGCACAAGAGCGCATGTCTCTCGCCTCCCTCCTCAATGCTCCTCATGCTGAAGCTCACACAGCGCCTCTACCTTGTATCCCAACCATGCCGGACGTGGTTGACAACACCCTTGTCTCCCCTGAGACTCGACCTCATACAACTAACGCTTTCTACACCGTCACCACGACAACCAGCGTGCCCATTCACGATGACGAGCAGCGCAACAGCTCGTCCTTTAACGAACGCCTTCGTACACCCTCCCACAACAGTACAGGCACAACCTTTGACCTGTCCAACCCTGCCCTCACTCCTACCATGACACGTGAACAAGCTCTGGCCAAAATCCGTGAGCGTCGTGGGCGTGCCCGCTCCATGGCTCAAGGCACTTTGACGCCCAGCCGCCGAATGGTTGAGGGTGTTGAACGGCGAGATATGAGTGCTCCCACAGGCAAGGTCACAGGCAAGGGACGATAAATGTTAAAGACGAACTGGACGAGTTATGAACACGACGTGACGACTACCCAATTACTTCTCAACATTCGCCCCTTTTTTTTCACTCTCCTCCTCACCTCACCCCGATCTCACACCAAAAGTCACGCATTTGTTCTTCTCCTTGATGGACACCTCTTCTTTCCCACCTTTGTCCATCCTGATTTCTCATTTCTCCTTTTTCATTTGGCCGGGCGAAGGGGCGTTTCTTGCTTTATAGTCATTATCGGACAGTTACGTGGGACTGGAAGAACATGGTCCACTGTTCAGCGACCTGCGTTGTTTGTTTTAGTGGCACTTTCTGGATTGGCGCATCATGTACGAGTCTCTTTTTGGCCTTGGTCACAATTAATATGCGGTGGCCAGTCTGATGTATACGTTTTTTCGTATTTGCAATGGCATGATACATGTGTTCACACACACAGTTCCTTTGTTTTGCTGTTTCGTGCATAGATTCAAAACATGTCTTCGTTGACTCGGTACGAGGTATCAACATGGCTACCTAGGTAGCCACCTAAATCCCAGATCTGTATACAACTTATCGCTCTCGTAAATCATATTTTGTGACTTTATCATCAACCTGCCAAAAAGCCCCTCGACTGGTTTCGCGCCAATTGCGAGGTCATTGCATCGAGCTTGACCGCAACAAGAACGCACTCAACACCGCCCCTACCACCGGGTGCACTTTGAATGCGTAACCTCCACTGTCCGGTCTTGATAACCCATTCCTCATCCTCAGAACCGCCATCTGCTCGCCGTCGCTTCCGTGGGTTTGGTTGCAAGTCGCTGGAAGAGTTCATAGTGGCTGAGTCCTCAATATACTCCTTGCCGTCAAGAACGATAGCTGATTCAGGCTCAATAACTGTATGGATGAGCTCTTCGCCCGACAGATTGTCTCCAAGGCTTTGAAAACGTCCATAGGGAGCGCTGAGCTTTGAAGCGATAAGTTCAAACAACTTTGCGATTCGGGCCTTGGTGTCTTTAAAGAACTCCGCTTGAGGACTACCCCCGGTGAAATGAATCTTTGTCGTCTCGCCGCCAATTTCGAGCACAAGCTCAGCAGGCTTCTCGTCTACATAGGGTCGAGCATACTGCACAAAACCCGCTGCATGCTCGCCGTTGTTGACCGAGACGCTGATGCCGCTCTTTTGTATGTTTTCAATACGGAGGACAATCTCTTCTCGCCTCGTTGCCTGGTTGTAACTGAGCGAGTGAGGAATAAGGCGCTGCTCAAGACCTTTGAAGTGGAAATAGCGCGCATCGTTAAGCAGCTCCTGGCGGTGAGTTTCGTCGCGGATATGAACTGGATACCCGCGTAGTAGGTGCAGAAGCTCAGCGAACGTGTCGGCGCTCCGCTTAGGGACCGAAGGAGGAAGAATTGAGGGCGGACGGATAAGATGTTCGCGATCAAGACCAGGGAATAGGTCGTCGGGGCGGGAGAAGAAGGCCGCGAAGCCGAGGGTGAAGTAATTGGGAGAATTGCCCGAATCGCTAAAGATCTCGCGGGGGATTTGAAATTCGCGGTGGCCGATGGAGATGAAAATGCTCTCCTCGTGGAGCTGGGACATTAACTTGGGTACTGCGATACTCAACAATCAGCCTAAGCTCAAGGTAGGTGTGATTTTGGAAGAACAAACAGCTATAGAATTGCGCATCTGAAAAGAGTCGCACAAAGTGCTCTCCGTCGCGAGGCTGAACATGATAGCCCTGTAGATGCAGAGAAATATCGCGAAAAATGACAGGGTCGCGATCGATGTAGAGAGTTCGGATAGATGTGCTGGACTCGTCGCTTCGTTCTTTTGCTGCTTCCAATTGACAGACGAAGTACTGAGAGAAATATGATGGTGCTACAGCATGTTAGTTATGATGCGACAAATCGGGAAGATGCCGCACCGTCAGATGATAATGAAGCGCCAGAGAGCTTGAAAAGTTCGCTGCCGATTTGAATGGGAAATACGCGCTCGTGAGGAAGAATAAGCGGGATGCGCGAGACATTCTGCTCTGAGATTGGCTCAACGGCCAATGGCCCTATTTCAGAGGAAGTCATTGGAACAATGGTGAGAACAAGATGCCTCTTTATTTACTTGTTACATGCGTTGGCGCAAAGACGCCATGATCTGTAAGAGTCAAGTCGTATCGGGCGACGTGCTGTCTAATTTAGGTAGGCTGACATGGATATAGTACCTATTATAGCGACTTACGCCACGAGACATGGGCTGTGGCTGATCAATCTTGGCTTTGAGAGTTGACAACTTCAACATGCCAATTCTATATAACAAAACTGAATGAGGCATTAAGCAGAAACCTGTACCTTAAAGGAGAGAGAAGCTATCAAGGGCGCTCGATAAGATTCGCAGTTTCTTTTGTCAAAGATGAAAATATGGTTTCCCTGCTTAAAGTATCAAAGCCCTCTGGGACTGATGAAAAGCAGTAATCGCGAACTGAGACGTATATGAGGGCAATTGGAGGAGGAGTTTGATCTAGAGTTACTGCTTCTACTATACTATCAAGACACTTATTAAAGAAGATGGGTCATCTTGTTATCTTTCTCATTGCTAGAAATAACTCCATTACCGTCCGAGGAAGCGGCAATTACTCTATTGTTGGCTTTCGCATCAAGTACCTCTTGTACATTTCTTAACTCAAGATGTAAACGATCCTCGATTTCTAAAACATCTTCGCCATGCTCATTATAACCACACCCAAATCATCTTTCTTGCATTCACCATAATACACTTCACCGGCTCATCAACTCAACTCCGCTCCGTACAACACCAACAACTGCACCCGTCTGGATAGCCTCACTGCTTCCGCCGGCGACTCTATGCTCGATATCGGCAAGGCCATCCAGCCAGGTAATCATTACCTCAGGGCTCACTTCCAATTTGGTCAGCTCCCCAGACAGTGCTGTGATAATATCAGCCAACGCAAGTCCCCGCGACACCTTAAGCGCATTGATGGTGTTGAGGCAGCTTGTGACATCTGATGTATTGAGCAATGTCGACACAATTTCCGTAATGGCGTCTGGTGGCGGTGCTGCAATGCAGTTGTAGATGGTTTCTGTTGTAATGGTATCTCGTTGGATTTCACTGTCAGGGATCTTGGGTGCGTTCTTTGGTCGCAGTGGCGTGCCTAAGTCCATGTTAGCAGTTGGTCACAATGGAGCTCGCATATATACTCACTTGACGCATGGCACGCTTGTAGCACGTTCAGTGCTCTTCGCATGTCACCCTTGCTCAGCTTCACCAGCGCATCAACAGCCTCTCCTCCAATCTTGACATGCTCCTCCTCCACCACCTTATCCACAAGCACTCTGATGTCGCCCTCTTTCAGTGGACTGAAGCGGAACCGTGTGCATCGACTCAGCAGCGCTGGACTCAGCTTGTGGGAATAGTTGGCAATGATGCAGAACCGAGTGTTGACCGTGTATTTCTCCATGATGCGTCGCAGAGCCATCTGTGCCGTGCTCGTCATAGCATCAGCCTCGTCGAGAATGATGAGCTTGAATGCAGCCATTGAGTTCCCCGAACGGGCGGATGCGCCCATGGAGAAGATTTGCTTGGTACTAGCAAACGTTTTGATCTGCTCTCGCACAACGTCGATACCACGGTCGTCAGAGGCGTTGAGCTCAAGGACCATCTGTCGCATGTTGGCGGCGCCATAGATGCGGCGAGCGAGTGCAAGAATCGTCGATGTCTTTCCGGTACCTGGCGGGCCATAGAGTAGAAGATGGGGGAGGCGGTTCTGGTCGATGAATTTGTTGATGGTAGCGAGAATGTCTTGATGACCCGAGACGTCTTCGAGTGTGTTTGGGCGGTACTTCTCGACCCTGAGTTTTCGTCAGTGCCAAATATCTAGCCAAAACTTGATCGAATCGAGTCTTACCAAGGCAAGCTATCTTCAGCTTCGACTGGCAGATTAGCAGCGCTTCGCTTGCCCTTGTTTCCTTCAGAAGAAAATGTCACTTCCTTGGTGGAAGTAGGGACATCAACGTCCATCTCATCCTCAAAGTCCGACATTTTTCCTTTCCTGATTTGTTTGCGGTTGAAGTTGTTTGGTTGGGTGGGTGCTCTGGATGTTGGTCGCAGTATGGAAGGAATATTGAGGTCACTGGGGAGACGCGCTTTCCCTTTGAACCTACGCGTCTAGGCGTGTTCAATTAAGATCCCTGTACCCGATTCATAAGGACCAATCACAGCACCCCAGTCTTGGTCTTCAACCTTCCACCTACATTAGTACTCTTGAAAGATATATCAATATTTTATCTGAACATATATACACATAACTTCTGCTTTAATAAAGCCTCAACCCAGATAGTATTTGCTATTAAACAAGTATCCAGTATTTAATGAGTATTTCAGCAATTGGTTAGTAGATAAGCCATTCCAATTCTTGTCTCTTATCCCTCAGTATAGGTAGATATACGCTGACGGTTGACCTATGACCCAAATTCCTTTCAGTGTGGCATTCTCAAGAAATATATTTCAGTCACGAAACTATCATAAAATCTCAGTTGGAGCTCAAATCCTGTATTCAAGTCGCTCATCAATAGCCTAGTCATAGCAACTCGAAGGTTACAGTATCTATAGCTATACCACTCAGGCCCTCTATTGGCTAGCCAATTAACCATACCAGCGCCCATCAGTCATCACCCTATATGTTCGCTAGAAGAAGAAGAAAAAGAAAAAGAAGGAGAAGATCTAAATTATGTCCCAGGGTAACTAAAACAAGGCGGCGCCCCTGTGTCTCGCTCGTCTCGTCTCATCACTCATTGCTCATGTATCTGGTTTGTGCCCAAGCCAACAAGCTCAAACATTATGGGAATTAAAGCCACCGCAAACCAAGCAATGCCTGTGATGCAAGTCAGCAATCATTATCACGGGTATTGAGAGTCAGGAGAATGTCTTACCAGAGTAGACGACGAGCTTTGTTACAACCTCGACGTCGTATCGCACACGGGGCTTGATTAGTCGCGAGAACATCTCCTTTTCCCCTAATCTGTCCTCCGAACCTGTAATGAAAACTGTCGGCTCGTCTTCGGCAGCTGGTGTTGCTACAACCTCACCAGTGCCCATCATCTGTTCATACTCGCTGATGCGATGGGGTTGTGAGCCAGAAGCCTGAGCACCTTTTCCTGACTGGTCCTCATGCGTAGTCTGGAGCTCGACATTACTCGACTTACTCTTCAAGCTATGGTTGCTACTGACGCTCTCGCGCCGTTTGCGCTCCCTATATGCCAGAGTCTCGTATGCATCGGCGGCACTCTGAGGTCCGACCGATACAGACCGGCCTCGGGTAGTAGGGTTTCGAATGCTCTCGACCATTCGTGGAAAGTCGGATGGAGAAGGGAATAGGGTATCGATACGTGAGCCCGTCGGCACAGTCTCGTACTTGCTGGCGGGTGTGAAGAATCGTCGAGGCATATTCACGCCAACCTGCTCAAAGATTCGGAACAAATGCGGAAGCAGCTTGAGCAGCAGAGGCTTCATCGTCTCGCGCCATACAAACACAACAGCAACGCCAAAGACGATTCTAGCCACGTTGGCTGTGAAACCCAGGTGTGTGATATCCACAGTTCCTCCGCCATGCGCATGAGTCTCCCAGGGATCAAGCGCAATCTTGCCGTATGTCCAAGTACCAAACTCGAGGCCAATGAGAACGCCAGCGAAGGCAACGCTATCATCATAACATGGGCAATCATCTGCCGGTTCGGGGTGAATGCGCACAAGTACCAAGATGATCATGGCGGCGACTAGAGGCGCAACCCAAGAGCTTGAGTGCATGTACTGGTCCAACGGAGGGCCGTAGTAGAACTCAAAAAGCGAAATAGCAGCACCCGTAACAGATCCAACGATTACGTCGAGGAAGCCATGCATACCGCAGTAGAGGCGCCCAAATACAATTGACACAGCGTAGAAGTATGCCAGAAATTCAAGGGCGAACTTTGTCGTCGCAGGAAGTGTATTCTCGGGACTGCGTAAAATCAGGAGCGCATAGACGGCGACTGAGACGGCATTGGCGCTATGTGTTGAGGGGAATCCGTATTCGAGGGCTGCAGAACCAGACATTGTAATTCGGTGCAGAGGCGGCGACAGAGGGCGTGGGAGAGAATAGAAATCCTTGATGAAGCCTGTCCAGAAAACACCAAGCGCGAGGATATGGACAAGCCTATACAATAGCAGCATATTAGCACCTTGAATAGCCTCAAAAACGCTAAAGCGGCGCAGCGCAGCGCATTATGGGGTGACCTACCCCTTGCCAAAGGCGGCATATCCGCACCAGAAACAGATGGGCAGTCCAATCATGAAAAATGTATGTGTTCCGAGGTTGGCTGTAATGGCAAAGTAGCTGTCGAGGGCAGGAGTGCGCAATTTCTCCTGCATCCAGGCAAGATAGGGCGTCTCCCAGCGGATCAGAGGCAGCATCTGTTGGCGCAAGTCGTATCGCCATTTCGGCAAGGCACGCTTGTCTATAAGACGAGCGTATCAGTAGGGCTCGCGGCGCAAGTCGAGTCTTGTCCAAGACATACAGTGATCAAGGCTCCTTAGTCCCGCATCAGGGACGTCGTCGCCTTTGCTTTCGGTGGTTATAGGTATAACCGCCGTCGCAGTCGTGGTCGTAGGCGGGGCATCACGTCGAGGAGCGCTCATGGTTTTGCGGCGGGAGGAGGGAGACGTCAATGGCGACGAGGGTGGAAAAGACGAAATGGAGGACGACGAAACATTGAACTCGGTAGAGTGCTCGGGAGAAGAGTCGGACCACGTGGACGACAAGCTTCTGAATCTGAGTTTTGTTGTAACAAACAAGGCCAGCCAGAGTTCAGAGTGGAGTTTAGCACTACCTACCTATCTAGGTATGTGACATGGATCAAGAGAGGAACTTGACACATGTAATGTTAAGAGTCAATTCATTGTGTATCTACCTACCCAACAATAATCTCTTTCCTGATAATAGGTATTGTAGAGTAGATACTCCGTCTGTATTGTAAGTCGTCTATCATTGCTGTCCTGTTTTATGACTTGATTTAGTGAACGGTATTTGGCGATATCAATCCATATTATCAACACTTAGTACACAACAAGAAACCACACAGAATTGAACAAGAAAATTGAATTAATCCAAATATGCTTTCCCATGCTTCCGTTCAATTCAACCATACCACCTCTACCTCAACATCTGATTTCCTGCCAAAACAGACACACTAAAATCGTCTTAGGTAGGTTGGCGATAGCGTACGGCTTCGACGTGAAGAGTGACGACCTTGGGTAGAACGAGAGCGTTCGAATTCGACAAGATGAGTGCCTGCGAGGCAGGATCACGAGTTGGAGCCTGAAGCCTAAAGCCTAAAAGAAAAGATGAGTATCACGTGTAGGCTGAGAGGGTGCATCAAGGAACTGCAAGCAGAAGCAGGCCGACCGAAACTCTCCACACTCTCTCCCTCAAACGGATGACACTTGTCGTCCACGGGGTCATTGTCCGGTCCCTTCATTTCGGGCGATAAAGATGAAAGTATGATCTCCCTGCTCAAAGCATCAAAGCCCTCTGGGACCGATGAAGAGCACTAGAACTCAAGTGAATAACTGGACAATGAAGGGCTTGGGAGAAAACAGGGGACGCAAAGGTTTGATTAGCAAACGCCATGGGACTAGGGGGGGAAACGAAGGTGTTCCGAGACTGGGATTGTTCTTGGTGATTGGCGCCTTGTAAAGACTTGGAAGTGGGTGTAAGAAGGGGATGATGAGAGGAGAAGACGGTGGGAAGAGGAGAGGATATTCCAGACGTGAACTAAATACACTGGATGTCTACCAACAAAAACAGCAAGTGCTGATGTTGAAGCTGAAGAAGGAGGACAAAAGCGGCAAGTGCTGGTGATTGGAACTGACAAAAGAAACGAGAAAACAGCAAGTGTAATTACAGAACGAAGAAGGTGGTGCATTGTGAAGTTGAAGTACCAGGCAGGAGCAGTTGGACGCTGGTCTCACTTCGAAGATAGGTGTCCCTCATCTATCACCCAAATCTTACAATCTCAGCATCAAATTTGTTGTTCTAATACGAGGCTGGAGCAAATGCTTGTAGTTCGTACCTACTATGAATCAGCTTCTCATCCACCAAAGCAACCCACGAAATCCACGACCACTTAAACCGGCCATGAAAATCGTCACAGATCTCCAGTTCGTTGTGGGCAAGAGCAGGTAACAGATTGGAATCATCTGTAAAGCCACAAGAGCAAGAAAGAGGGGAACAGTTAAGGGGAGCGGCTCGCTCCTGCCGCTGGTATAATCTAGAGGCCCAGTCACCATTGCTATGAAGGAATTTGTTGCTCTTGCCGAACAATAGACGGTCTTTCTATCGGCTGGAGTTTCTCATTGCTAGAAACGGATCATGCCCTCGCTACGATGAGATTTTGCCCAGTCAGAAAACCGTGAGATGAAACTTCATGTCTATCTAATAAGCGTTTAGGGATTCTAAGGTACTTGATCTGTCGAAGTTGGAGAGTATCGCCATAAAATGCATTATTGTGTTAAGCTGGAACCGATCACTTGGCCAGGGTTTGATAGAAAGTGTGCCATTATAACAACTTATACTGCCAGGGCATTAAGATGTACACTTAAAAGCTCAATAATTCGGAGGCATTGGCCTTGAATCATAAGAAGTAATTAAGTGTTGACAAATTTATATCAGCTTAAAATACCACACTAAGTAAACAATTCTAATCCTTATCTACAGTGATTTCGGTGATGCACCACCACTCTGTCGCGACGCTCAGCTAACTCAACCTCCAACATCCACATCACGTCCCAATTCTCGATTTTCAAACTCACTCACCGCACCTCACCTATCATCGATTCCCTTCCAATGCCCCTCCCTCTCGCCGGAAAACACTGCGCTGTCGTTGGAGCCACAGGCATAATCGGCGCCCGCATCGCCGCCGCTTTTTCATCCCAGGGCGCCGTCCTTTCCCTGCTCGGCCGCTCCGTCCTGGATGCCCGGCCCCGGCTCGAACCGCTACTCACTCCATACGCATCCGAGAGCGATAGCAGTCCGTCGCAGCACCGATTTATTCGCCTCGACGTGGCAAAGCGTGAGAGCATCAAGGGTGTTTTTGGCGGTCGTGACCATGTAAGTCATTACCCTTGGTAGTTTAGTCGATATGGAGAAATCTAATATCGATTTCTACAACAGACACAAGACGATGCTGTTGGTCCTGTAGATATTCTCGTCAACTGCGCAGGCATCAGCCAGACCTCTTTTTTGAAGAGGACATCAGACGAAGAGCTCGGCAACATAATCGACACTAATCTCATGGCAACAATGCTCGTCTGTAAACACGCCAAACTTCGCCCATATGGTATGCCTTGTGTCACTCAGAGTCCCAAATATCTCGAAGAACACATCATCTCACACTCTTAGGATGCATCATCAACGTCTCGAGCCTCATGGCCACCAAAGGCGGATCTGGTGCTACAGCATACGCTGCTTCAAAGGCCGGCGTCATCGGTGCGTTCATAATACCTTCCTGGTTTTATACTACATCCCACACTATGGTACATGCCAAATCAAATCGCTCACTCCATATCCTTACAGGTTTCACCCGTGCCCTGTGCCGTGAGCTTGGTCCTCGCTCCGTCCGTGTCAACGCCCTGCTACCTGGTTGGGTAGCTAGTCCAATGTGGGATCGTAAGTTTATCCTTCCCTTTGCCTCGTCGAGGCACATTTTTAGGCGCCCAATCGCCTATAGTAAAAGAGGTCCATATTAATGTACAACACCACGTTTCAGACCTCAAACCAGAACTGCAAGCAGCTTTCCTCAAAGACACACCCTTGGGTCGTGTTGGAGACCCTGGCGAGGTGGCTGAGGCTGCTGTCTTCCTGGCGTCGAATGCCTTTGCAAATAATTGTGTCCTAAACCTTGATGGTGGTTTAAGTGCCGCATAGTAAAGGCCTGAATCCAAAAATTACAAGTATCGCCTGTTTCGATCCTTGATTTATCAATCATCAATGACGATCGCGCCGCCGCTGACCTGGACCTGGTCTTGATCCACGTCCACGACTTCAGTCCCCGACTCAGCAATCTTGACCTTCTTGAGAGGCTGGCCACCGTCCTCAGCGTGCGGTCTCTTGACGCCCTTGGCTTCGATATCAACGGGCTTTCCGTTAGCTTCACTATTCCCATTCGCTTCGGCGGGTTGGGGCTTCTTCGGTTTCCGTGGTATCTCGGGCTTGTCTGAAAATGTGGCCTCGACAGGTTTCTTATCCCCTTCCAATGTACTATTATATGTAAGCTTTGACCAAATAACAAGGAAATGAAGACAAACCTTTCTTGAACGTTAATGACGACGTTCACAAATGTATCTTCGTCATCTTGGTCAATGACAGTCAAAAACGAGTCTTGCTTGATGCCTATCATGCTTGTTAGCTTTGTATATAAAATAATCACACATATACGGGCAGGCCTACCAAGATCACTCAGCTTCTTTGGGAGGTTCTCGTCGTCACCATCTTCGAAGCACTCGACCAGGGTTCCCACATCGTTGTTCAGGACAAATTCCTTGCCTTCATAGCCCAGCTTGGTCTTGACAATTTCGTCAACCAGATCCTGGAGAGTTGCCCGAGAGAGGTCTGCAACGATACTAGTGAAGTGGACACTGCATACGGGACAATCAGGATTGGGCTCCCGAGACCTATCCGGAGCCAAGAGTCGAGCCGGTGCAAAGGGCGTCAAGAAGACCTCCTTGGACTGTGTGTATTCGCCCTTTAGGACCTTGAAGGACTGAAGAACGCAAAGACCAGCTACGATTGCATTCGTCGTGGCGATAGCGGGAATGATGTTGCCAGCCATCTGCTTGGTATCGAATCGGGACTTCTTGTCGATTCCAAAAATTGTTGACCGGATGTTGGCACTTGCGGTGACAAAGTCAAGTGTATCGATGTCGTCCTTGTCAAAAGTGATGGTAGGTTCGGGGTCTTCAGGTGATTTGTTCTTCTTTAGCTCCAGGATTCGCTTGCTCAACCGGTCCATGCTGTCGTTGAAAACGACTAGACTCTCTTCCAGAGACCAAACTCGTTGATCATCGTTAAGGATCACGTCTTTGTTGGCGATGGCATCGCCAGCCTGTGAGAGAACGGTCTCATATTTGAGAGGCTCGGGTGCTCGCCGCGACTTCCACATGTCCTCGACAGAGCGTAGGCGCTCAATATCATCGTTGAAAACCTTGTCGAATAACATCTGGGAAAATTGAGATGTACCGGTGGCATCTCGAATCTTCTTGAGGGCCTCCGATTCCTTCTTCAACTCTTCAATCTCCTTGGCTATCATCTGTCAGCATGCATATTTATCTAGTACATGAGCTAACCCACCATTGTCGGCGTCGGTCGAGTGGTCAAAAGCCGCCTGGTCTTCGCTGGTTCCAAAAATTTCACTAGGGCTTGTTAGCATTATCTTATGCATATGCATGGGGTGAACAAACTTTAGCAGGTAGCTTTTGCCCCAGACGATACAATGAATAGGTTGGCTGGGTGTGCTTCGAATTGTACACACAGGGAAAGACTTGGGTGCTTCCTTGGGAGTACAATCGTAGCATGCGGTAACGCCCTTCTTGATGACCTGTACCTGGCCGTTAAACCCAGTGGTGCCACTCTCGATAAGTGGTACATCAGCTGCCAAACACATCTTGTTCACATGTCTGCGGGCTTCGAGGTTGTCCAGAGCATTAAAAGCAATGCGGAACTGTTGAAACCAAGCCACCGTGAACTCGTCATCCTTGATGTTTGCGTGGTGTGCGACAATCTTGACGTTTGGGTTGAATCGTTGCGCCGCCTCCTTGGAAACCTGGATATTGGTTAGTGTATTTTGTCGATGCAGGTATCGCGGTTGGGATGACGCACTAGAGCCTTGGACTTTTTGATGTGTTCGTGACGGAAGAGAAATTGTCGGTTGAGGTTGGAAAGGTCGATGGTATCGAGATCGACAACGTGAATTTCGCCAAATCCAGTGAGCACAAGGTTCTTGAGTAGCTCGCAACCAATTCCTCCAGCGCCAACCATGAGCACGCGAGCCTGCGCAGTCCCTGTTAGTTTCTGAAACCACATAAGAATCGATGAAATATAGAAGCCGTCATATCGCGCACGGGGAGAGTCTGCGATGCATCGGTTCGGGGTGTTGCATCGCGTCGAATCTTGGTATGCGATCGAGGCGCAGAGGCAGAACTGGGCTGGATGCATGATAACATACCTGCTTCACAGAAGTATTGAGTGATGCGCCTAGTGACTGGTGATTGTAACGATCGCGTGTCATTGTGGGCTGGCGTTTTTGAGGCGCGTTTTCGGATGTAGCAGACTGGGGCTGCTGTTGTTGTTGTTGTTGCTGCTGCGCGGGTGCTGATGCTGAAGCTGGAGCTGGAGCTGGAGCTGGAGCTGGAGCCGCAGCCTGCATCTGGGCCAGAGCCTGATCGGCGCTCGTCGCATCCATTGTTATCGTTACCGCTCAGTGGACGCGGGGGGCGGATCGAGAGAGAGCAGTAACACGGTACGGGGGCTGCGCATGCGGTTACGGGTGATGCGTTTGGTTTGCGGTCGTGAAATCGTGAGGAAGATCGCGATCGGTTGATGGTTTAGATTGGATTGGATGTTAGTGGTGAGCAGCACCAACCAGCAAGGTTCAGTGGAGCCAATCACGTATGAGATCCGACCCCGGAGATGACACAATAGATCAGATTGTAGGTAGACTCGACTGCTTCTTTAGTACCATTGTAGCTCGACTATATCAGTTTAATTCATAAAATAACATACAATACTATAGTCTCTAAGCCTAAAAGACCTAATTTTGCATATCAAAAGTGTTGAATATACAACAAGGATCGCTATTCGTTTAGAGAAAACAAATATCGTCCGAGGTACAGAGTCCGGACTTTTGTCACCCCCTAACCCAAGTTCCCTGAAGGGATGAAAGAGTGACAAAGATACATATATGCAGCTCACCTCTGGCTGTAAAGGGCCAACAAACAACCAATATTATAACAATCAAGATGACTATCTTGTAGCTCATTTCCTCGCCATCAAGTCAATTGGCTACTTCCAGAAACCTTATTGTGCAAACTTTCATCCAATGCATTTCTTTGCCATGTTTCAGCCATAGCCAGGTACTGTACTTAGCTGTAGTGAGTAACTGGGCCGCCCCCAGAAAAAAAATTAAGGGATCTGGATAAGTCACCTAAACTTTCTAGGTCTAGACCGGTGATTCAGACAAAGACAAAGACACCTTCCGCCATATTCACTCTCTTACTCACCTCTCTCACCTTCACTTAACTTTTTCTTTGATTCCTTGGGTTTTAACGATAATACCTAGTTTCATCCTCACAGCCATGTCTGACGACGAAGTTGACACTGAACTCCTTGAACTCCTGCGCCAACATCTTCAGGGGAAAATCGATGTTCAAGAAGAGCCCGAGACAGGAGTCCTCGAGAGCGCTGAATATGTCTATGACAGTTGCATAGATGTAGCCGTTGATATGCGTGCCTCAAAAAAGGCAGCTGAGAGCATATACAAGCAAATGCAGCAAAAGAGTTACTCGACTGCCACCTGGTCAGAGCATGAACTTCATCCCAAGGCCAAGGATGAGAGCACAGCCAATTTCATTTTTACAATGGACCTTCTAAACTTTTCTTTCTGGTCTGAGTTGCCTGATGACGAGAGATTTGCTATTGAGTATCGCGGAAAGAGATGGACAGGTTATTGGAGTTTAGTTGCAGCCCTTCAAAGGGCCCTTGACGAAGGTAAGTTACCTTTATTCGCAATAGTTTGCCAATAGGACTAATTTTTTTTGTTCGATCGAAGGTATTCCTATCACTGATCCCTTCTACTGGCAAAACGAACAAGACTGTACTCTCGAATCTCTTAGACATGTCTTTAGATCGTGTACAGAAGAGGATATTCCCTTGCTCCAAGAGCGCCTAGACTGTCTTCGAGAAGCCGGACAGGTTCTGTACAAGGTAAGCAATAATCTTGTTTAAAAGTGACACTCAGGATCTGACAGACCCATCTAGCACTATGATGGCTCCGTTGCAGAGCTCATTTACGCAGCCGATGGCTCCGCAGCACGCCTGGTCAACCTGCTTGCACAGGACTTTGACTGTTTCCGCGATGAGCATCGTTACGAAGACGGCAAGATGATTCGGCTCATGAAACGGGCTCAGATCCTTGTTGCCGATCTCTGGGCGTGCTTCAATGGCGAGTCATATGGCGAGTTTCACGACATCGACAAGATCACCATGTTTGCCGATTACCGTATCCCCCAGATTCTTATGACTTTAGGCGCTCTCTACTGTTCTCCGGCTATCGCAGCAGCTATCAAGGACAAGAAGATGATAGAAAGTGGGTGCTCGTGGGAGTTACAAATACGAGGTATGTCGTTCAATATGCGGCCCCAGAACTACTTGCTAAATAAGAACAGCCTGCAGTATTTGGTGTGTCGAACTGATTCGACGCGAGATCCTGCGTCAGCACCCTGACGCTCATGTCAACGCCATCCTGATAGACTTCTTCCTTTATGACAGCATGAAGGAACTAGAAGCGGCCGGTAAAGAGCCCATTCCGCATCATCGGACAAGGAGCATATGGTATTAGACAGAGGCCGCGAGGCCTGTTACACTCTAGATCTTGGGTGTTTGGAGTTCAGGTCATAGATTTTTCTGTTTAGCTAGTTCTTGTTCAATGGTTGATAGAACAGTTCAGTCAGCACGCACGTAAAGCCACATCGGCCAGCAATTATTACTCCCCCCAAACGCCTTGCTCCCTAAAACGCAGTGATCAGATGGTCAAACAGATCAAGCCCCTACGGCAGTCCTCGAGTTGAGAATTTCATCCATGTGCGCCGTTTCAACCTCGTTGCCCTTGCTCTCCTCTTTCAGGAGGACCGCAAGAACCTCAACTGGAGGATTGAGGCCCAGGCGGTCCGCGCGCTTCCAGCGCTTCATGCGAGGCATACCGATACAAGGCTATAGAGGTTAGCTACACCATATCCGGAAGGCTGAACAGATGACTTACCCCATATTGAGAGCTGACATCGAAATATCGAAGAACCTTCTCACTCAGAGACACACCTTGTTGGTGCAATCGTGGTGTAGTCCATTGATTCTCGATGGACTTCCAGTACTTCTTGATTTGCGCATCCGTGATCTTCTCTGCCTGCAGCTCTGACTCGGACTTCTCAGGCTCTGGTGCCACCTCAGGCTCAACAACTTGTTCCTCTTCCTCTTCAATCTCTATCAGTTCAGGATCTGCAATCTCCGGCTCGTCAACAACGATGTCCTCTGCCTCGCTCTGCTTTGCATGCTGGCTAGGGTCAATCTTTGTGACAGAGGCAGAAATGGCAGACTTCTTGGCATTCTTGGGCACTGGCTTTGTCACTTTGTTTGAGAAGCTGAGTGTGGATTGCCCCTTGGCAGCAGGACCCCTGCTACGAGCGCTGCCGGCGGATCGTCGTGTTGTGGGCATGGTGGTCGCAAGCGAGATGAGTGTTGTTGTACTGTAGGTGGATGACGTTTAATGATGTGTAAGTGAAGTTGAGTGAGGTGTAATGCGACAATATCGTCGTACAATGACAGTTGAAGTCCAGGCGAAGAGTGGTTGGCTAAAGCGTAGATAAATAGGTAGGTAATATGGGGCGGTTGATGAGGTTATCGGTGCTTAATTTGCAGGTTAGGTAGCTAACACGGGATCCATGATGAAGTGCAAGCCAGAATTCCGGTGGCGGGGCAACCACGAGATGGGAGCGAGGTCACGTGTACGTCACTTTAACATGAGATGGAGACTAGCCTGCGAACTACCCAGCCAGACAGGCAGGGTACGATAGGCAAACATCTCATCTTGTTATAACTCGGCTGTCTGGTTGTAAACTTGTCGCTTTTAGTAGAGAAAAGGTAGTTCTATGACGCCATTATCAACCCCCAGTAGCTTCCCGATAGAACGAAAGGCTCCTGTTTGCACCAGCTGTGCAAAACATCTCGCTCCTGACTGTTTTTGGTAGCCACTTCACTGACCAGAGTGCCTTGTCCGTCTCGCTATGCGTAGCAACGCAAGCAGTACGCTCGACCGACCATACCTTGACCTTTCCATCCATAGCTCCACTCAGCAAGTACTCTCCAGTGTCGCTCCAGTCGAGAGATGTAATCCAGGAAGAGTGCCCAGTCAAGTTCCCAACATGCTCTCCGTGCTTCATGTCGTAGAGTGCGATTATTCCAGCATCACCTGCCGCTGCAAGTCGGGTGTTGCCTGGAGAGAAGGCAACCGATCGCACAGGCTTTGCAAGACCTAGGCGCCCATGTCAGTAAGATATTATGAAAAGGAGCTGAATGGCTTACCAGATAAAGAATACAAAACCCTGCCTGTATCGTTGTTAAAGATGTAGACAGATCCATTCTGGTGTCCACTGGCAGTGTATTTACCGTCCCGGCTCAAGTCCACAGACATGCCAAAGCTGCCTGATCCAGCACTTCCAGTCTCATACTCGCGAATCTTGGGTTTCTTCTCGTCTACAACGTCCCAGACGTTGACTCGTCCATCGTTGGTTGTGGTTGCCAGGTAGGAGCCGTCCTCACTCAAGGCCATCGCCCAAGCCTCACCGGGCTTTGCTGAAGGCCCTGAAATTTCACCGCCAAGACTCCATTCACCTGTGTCATTATCGACTTTCCAAATCTTCACTTCGCCTCCAAAACCGGCACTCGCAGCGACATTGCCGCTCCGTGAGGTGCACACATGATGGCACCCTAGCTTGTGCGCATCAGAGATGGACTGTTTGAGTGGGAATGAAGCATCAGTGGTGTCATGAATATGCAGCGTCGAAGAACCACTGCCTGATATCACAGCTTTGGGTGTGGTCGCAATAGAGAAGATGTCGGTGATGTGGGCTATACGCTCTCAGTAAGCTGGTTCTTCAAGATCTGGTTGTTTGTCGCCCCGCCGCGGGGAGGCTTTGCTCACCATTATCCACGGTATGCGTGGTCAAATATTGTTTCGACTAAAGGAAATCAGCTTAATTCATGAGATTTTGAGGATGTATATCGAGTCTTACCATCTCTCCTGCCTCGGGGCTGAGTGAGTGTGTTTTCCTGGCTCTTCAGTATGACGTTGTGTATGAAAGAGCTTGGCTGGGAGTGAGCTGCGAATGCCATGGGCTTGGTGGGGCATCAAAGGGTCATCTACAGAGAGCTCCAAAAACAAGGGAAAGCAGCCAAGTTTATACAGAATCGGCTTCTATTTTGATATTGACAAGAACTAGAACGGGTTTACATAAGAACTATATCACATTTACAGGTAAGTTTAAAAGTTCTGGTAGCATATGTCGTGGGCATAAGCAACTATCCTCATACACGCAGTAACCCATAGACAAGAACGATCAGACATGAAAACACTGAATGGTTTAACGTCTTTGGAATTTTTTTTTTAATATTCTTACAAGGCTCAAACGAGCCGGAACGCCCATAGTATGCATGATCCCGTGGTGACTATACAGACTCTTGTTACAGTTTTCATAAATCCTCAATATCCCGTATCCTCTATCTTTTAGACCGACTTGTCGTTCGGGTAGTCCTGTCGCCAGATCCGCTTCATTTCTGTAGTATGTTAGGAACTGTTCCACGTCCTGGTTGTATGGCAGATGAAATATTGTACCTTCGAGGCAAGTTTGGCATAACCTATGCGTACGCTTAGGCTCACCACAGCCGGGACACCGGCACAAATTGTTCACATCCTTCAACGCCTTGCCAGCCATTTGCCTGTGTCGCTTCTTCGAGTGAGAGACCTTGTTCTTGGGTACAGCCCGTAGCACAGACTCCCAGATATCATCGATGGTGGGGAGGTTGAGAGAAACGCCGGGAATCGCGATCGACAATGATGGGAAGAGCTTCTGTGTGAATTGGCGGAAAGAAACTGCAGAGAGAAGTGACGGAGCAGACAGTCGGGGGATGAGCGAGGCAGCCATTTTGAAGGAGAAGTATAGGTGGATTATGATAACGATATAACTAGATTTGCGATGTAGGTAGTCGAAGGTGAGGTCGAGAGTACAGGCGTATGCAAATATGTTTGAAAACGGCTCAAGTTGATTTGTTCGCTGCCCAGTCACCCAATTGTAAGTGGTCGTTCGCTGGCAGGGCAAATCGTCGGTCGTCGGGCTCGAATTGGAGTCGCAATAATCAAATTGCATGAGGCTTCAAAATCCAACATCAAAAGTCTGATGGCTTTTCCCCAAAGTGCCGTTGGGCCAATCATGAGCTAACCAACGCACAGACTCGTTTCAACCAATGAGAAGCTCGAAACGCGCTTTCCCCCTTTCTTTCGGACCCTGGACCTCCCTGCTCCCTTCCAGTAGGTACGGAAATTGTTTTGTTAAGGTGGCAGGAGCCCAGTGCCCGAAAAGTTCCCCCCTAGCATCCGTCGTGTTCCACGCCGCCTCTCCTAAACCTCCAACTCCCAGCTTCGCTACATCTTCAAGCGTCAATTTGAACTCTTCGCGCTCGTGTTGTCCTTGTGCCTCGGTTCTAGTCCTTCTTTCTTGGAATATTAACAACATTCCCAAGCTTCAACTCTTACGCTCCTTGCTTTAGTCGACAAAGTCCGAATCATTCAAGATGGCCGCCGCTCCCAACACTATCTATCCCCAGAGCCATGTCGGTTTCGACAGCATCACTTCTCAGATTGAGAAGAAGCTCTTGAAGCGTGGTTTCCAGTTCAACGTCATTTGCGTTGGTAAGTGCTGACATGACATTGATCGCAATTGCGCCAATGGCGGTATACGCCATGGGGTGATGGGGATGATGCGGCGTATACTCAGCTTTATGCTCGTGTGCTAACATGTATTGCGATTTGTAGGTCAGACTGGTATGGGCAAGTCGACGCTCATCAACACCATCTTCGCTTCTCACCTGATCGACTCCAAGGGTCGCTTCCAGCCTGACGAGCCCATCCGCCAAACTACCGAGATCCAGGCCGTTTCCCACCTGATCGAGGAGAACGGTGTCCGACTGAGACTCAACATCGTCGACACCCCCGGCTACGGTGACTTGGTCAACAACGACCGCTGCTGGGACCCCATCGTCAAGTACATCAAGGATCAGCACTCCGCGTACTTGCGCAAGGAGCTCACTGCACAGCGAGAGCGCTACATCCAGGATACCCGTATCCACTGCTGTCTCTTCTTCATCCAGCCCTCGGGCCACTCTCTCAAGCCTATCGATATTGTTGTGCTGAAGAAGCTGTCTGATGTTGTCAATGTGGTGCCCGTCATCGCCAAGGCCGACACCCTGACCGTCGAGGAGCGCCAGGAGTTCAAGGAGCGCATCAAGGAGGAGTTTGCTTTCCACAACCTCAAGATGTACCCCTACGACAACGAGGAGTTTGACGATGAGGAGCGTGCCCTGAACGGCCAGATCAAGGTTTGTTTTACATCCCCCGAGATTGTGCCTCAATCATACGGATTCTAACATATGATAGAACCTCGTTCCTTTCGCCGTTGTCGGATCCGAGAAGTCGATCATCGTGAACGGTAAGCAGGTCCGTGGCCGTCAGAACCGATGGGGTGTCATCAACGTCGAGGATGAGACTCACTGCGAATTCGTTTACCTGCGAGACTTCCTCCTCCGAACCCACCTCCAGGATCTTATCGAGACGACCTCTCAGATCCACTACGAGACCTTCCGTGCCAAGCAACTGCTGGCCCTGAAGGAGAGCAGTGCTCACGGCGGTGCCAGCAGCCGACCCATCAGCCCTGCCGCCGACCGCGAGCTGAGCCGAAACTCGCAACGAATGACGATGAACGGCTACTAAGCCCATTTTTGTGCTTGAAGTTGTGCTGGCGATGGAGCAACGGCGTCTCTGGGCAGCTCGATAGCCCGCATTTGTTACGACACTCCACATTTTCTACGGCCTGATGCATAGCGACCCAAGAAGTTGTTGCTTTGTCAGGAGGTTCACAGGTCAACTTGACCATGGTGAACCGAAAAAGGGCCTCTTACATCGATTCTATGACATCGGCAAGCGAGTAATGATGGGAGCAGGATTCTTTCGGGCACGAATCAAGGGCTAGGAACCGACCGATGCAGGGCCAGGCTTTCTGGCTGTGTGCCTTGAGAACTCTCTGCAACCTAATCAGTCCGTATCGAAGCTGTACTACACGACTTTCTTCTTTTTCTTTCAGTGTTACCCCGGAGAGCTATTTGGCCTTTTTTCTATGCTTTAATCAGATCGATTACCCCATACTCTAATCTGGAGTTAGTTTCGTTGCTTACATAGTGTATCAATTCCCTTGGAGTTTCTGTCATGCTTGCTGTGCCTAACATCTGTGATTGAATCCTGATTAAACTGTGGTCATTATAAGGAACATGATCATCATCGAGGCGTTTGTTGTGGATGAGTTTGACTTCTGAGAACAGGGTGCAGGAGCAAATTACTTGGTTGTTGGCGCCCTTTAGACTGACTTGGTTGGCTACAGCCGCCAAGCGAAGGGTTACTGGTGACTACCTAGCGGTAACATGCGCATCCAATGTTGAATTCAGGGTAGTTTTTGCGCCGTTCTTAGGAACAGGTATTATATAATGTTGTTAAATTTCTGTTAGAAGGATTTGGTGATGGACAGAGGCCATGGCGTTGAAGGTGTTGTATGAGAATAAGATAATTCCAATTTCGCGATAAAGATTTTGGTGTTTAGGTATCTATGTAGGGTAACTCAAAGCAGCACTTCTACCTCGGGTCGGTTGGCATCCGTTGAATATATGAAATGGATACTTTTGGTTATTTGTTTCCTTCATTGTGACTTGGCCTTTGTTCCTTGTGTGCTGTTGTTTGTGGTGACTTTGGAACCTATCCAATTCATACGAATACAACGAGATAGAGAATGAGTGTTGAAATTATATTTCGTCATGTGCCCAAGGCTAACTGTCAATCACACAAGCAAACAATTTTGAGCAAGCCGGCGTATCGCAGAGTCGATGACATTCAGTCAATTTTAACATGACATCCGGTGAGAGATGATAAAAGGCAATGTTAAGCAAGGGCTGTGTACATGGTCTGATGAAGTACAATGAACTGCTTCATATAAGGATGACCACAATGAGAGGAGCATGAAGTGGTCCCTGCCAGCGTGTTTCATTTACAAGTTTCAAATTAATACTCCGTACATACATCACGGAGCACTCGTTAAGGTCGATATGGGGTTAGGTAGTTTCCGCAGCGTGGGGACATAGACAGACCGTGCTCATATAAGGCGACAGGTGGGCTGTTAGTCAATTTGATTTAAGAAAACTGAAATTGATTGAAGCACCAAAGTCCTTGTAGATAGATCGACTGAGACATCGAGACTATATGCGACGTGACAGTAGTACGGCGTGGAACAACTATCGCACATTGGAAGTATCAGGGAAAGATTTGATCCACGATGTACAAGCCCTTTGAAGCATCACACCTAATTAGGTGCGACTTGACATGAGACGGTTCGCTGAGGCGATTATGCCGTACAACTTGCGGTTCAGGAGGCGCCTGCTGTTGTGCTATTGGCTACCAGCAACCCAACGATGACATAGTGAGATTGAAGTAATGCTTCATCTCAAGAACAAACAAGCCGGTACTACGGATAGATGCAAGGTAGACCCGTCTCGGATCATGTTGCTACTGCAAACAGATAGACTGGAAATTAGGCAATACCGGTCAACCAACGTCTCTTCATACCTACTACCTAGGCTAATGTCAACCAAGCCACAGAGCAATATCGTTTATAGTTTGTCTCATGCCTCACCGACATATGGCGATGTTGATGCCAAGAAGGAAATGGCTACGATAGCATAGCACGTGCGCCTTGGAAAGCTTGATACAAGCTGTCAGTAATTTTAAACTTTTGGAACTTGAGATTGCGGTGGCCAAATATTGCAAGGATGTTGAATGACAAGCTCAAGCACCTATCCAAACGTGGTGGGACCAGGAACCATTTAATGGCGATTTGTCATTCAACAGCGATGAGTGGTTGATCAAATCTTCAAGTGGCTTTCTGCCAGAGACAAGAGATTCACCAATTATCATTGACCTTGATACTGTCATTTTCCCGTCTTGGTCTCAAATGCCCTCTATCCACTCATTTGTTCCGTCAAAGCCGTCCTTGAAACCCGTTCCCATCTTCCAAGCGACCGAAGCTAAACTGCAAATAGTAAAGCGAAATTCTGTCAAGTGCGTCAAGAACCCCGGTAGCGACTAGGACAGGGAACCCCATGACAGCCCAAGGGTACTGTAATTCTGTAGTTGCTTGTTTGGGTAAGTGGAAGAATAGAATGATTGAGTGAAAGGATTTGAGAAAGAGAGAGAGGAGCAAGTGTTGTCTATCTGCTTGATCGTTGGCCTTTCACTCACTGGCTAGGCACTCAGGTGAAAGGCCATACTCCATATAAATACGACATCTTGACATATTTAATGCTACAACTGGACTACACGTCTTGGCTTGATGCTTGGCTTGGGGCCGGAACTTGATTTATTCATGCTAATGTCCAAATGCCATGGCCCAGTGCCCGATAGTGGTGTAATAGACTGAAAACAGCCGGGCTACAGTCTGGATCGCTCGGTGTTGATGAAAGAACCTAATGAATGAATGTATGCGCCGCACCACTCCCCTTTCCGTGCTTGGCATCGGTATTCTTCCTTATTTGAGCTTGCCTCATCCGCTGCACTGGAGACTGTCTCGATCCCCATCGCTGTTCTCGTCTAATTATTTGTTGTTGTTTGTTGTCCATCAACTCCACAGCGCAGCACTGGCACCGTCACTGCTGTGCTACCTTCTTTATCTTCACCCTCCCAGCCTGCATCTTGCTCCTTCCTTCAACTCCACACGCTCTTTCTTTGCTATCCAGTTCACCTGGAATTGCGGGTTTCCTTTCGCTTCTTAGATATCGCTCTTTCCGATTGCGACTGGTTCATTTCGTGTTTTGCTGTTTACCTTAACCGTCTTCCTCCCACCATCATCACCAAACATCTTCCCGCATCTCCCGTTGTGAGCTGGGCCGCGCGTACCTCGTCCCCAAGTCAACAAGCGACTTCATTACACTCTTATCACGACTTTGGAACGCTTCATCACTGAAAGATACACTAGAATAACCGCCATGCTTGTAAGTCTACCCACAGGACGCCACAATGCATGGCGTACTGCTCACTTGTTACATTACATACCTACTTACATACGTCTGCCATAGATCAGCGCCGCCCTCATGGCCCTTGGGGCCGCGGTCGTTGGTGCCGTGCCTCCTCTGGAAATCCGAGGAACCGACTTCATCAACCCCGACACTGGTAACAAGTTCCAGATTGTCGGAATGGCCTACCAGCCTGGTGGCAGCGCGGGCTACGACCCTTCTACTGGAAGAGACCCCCTAAGCCACAAGGATGAATGCATGCGAGATGCTGCTCTCATGCAGATTCTCGGTATTAATGCCATTCGCGTCTACAACCTCGATCCCAACATCAACCATGATGAGTGTGCTAGCATTTTCAATGCGGTAAGTCATTGCCCTACAATGCATCATGAAGGACACAGACTGACATGTTAACACTAGGCCGGTATGTACATGATGATCGATGTCAACTCTCCCCTGCCTGGTGAGGCCATTCACTCTGAGAAGCCCTGGGAGAGCTACTACGCGGAATATCTCAACCGCACCTTTGCCATTACCGAGGCCTTTGGCAACTACCCCAACACTCTTCTTTTCTTCTCCGCCAATGAGGTTATCAACAACCAGGCCACTGCTGAGTTTGCCCCTCAGTACATCCGTGCTGTCACTCGTGATCTCAAGAACTACATCAAGAACAACCTGAACCGTCAGATCCCTGTTGGCTATTCCGCCGCCGACGTCCGTGAAGTCCTCTGGGACACCTGGAACTACCTACAGTGCTCTATCGAGGACGAGGAAGATGACATGAGCCGTGCGGACCTCTTCGCCCTCAACTCGTACTCGTGGTGTGGCGCCGAAGCCACTTTTGAGAGTTCTTCCTACGACGACCTTGTGGAAGGACTGAGGTCGACTTCTGTTCCTGTCTTCTTTAGTGAATATGGCTGCAACGAACCCACGCCCCGCTACTGGAACGAGACCCAAGCCATGTACAGCGATAGGATGATGGATGTATTCTCTGGTGGTGTCGTTTACGAGTACACTGAAGAAGCCAACAACTACGGTCTCGTCAAGATAGAGGATGACAATCTCCGTATTCTTGGCGACTTCAACCGTCTCAAGAACCAGTTTGCTAAGATCGACTGGGAAGACGTCCAGGCCAAGCCCGCTAGCAGAAGTTCCGCCAGGCCTCCCACCTGCAGGTCTAGTATTATCGAGGATAGTGGCTTCGACAACAACTTTACCATTCCCGCCGTCCCCCCCGGCGCTCAGAGGTTGATCGACAACGGTATCCAGAACAAGCCGAGCGGAAAGATCGTCGAGATCTCAGACTGGAACGTCAAGCTTGCTGTCAGTAATGCCGACGGTAGTGCGCTCGACAATCTCAAGGTGGTTCCTCTCGAGGACGACGAGTCCAATGCGTCTGGTAGAAACGACGCGGACACTGGCAGTGAGACCACCAATGACGCCAACAGTACCAACACCGACAACAGCACAAACTCCAACGGCAGTGATGCCGCTGATGCTGACGATGACGAGGATGCCGCCGTCCTCAATCGGCCCTTGGTCTGGGTCATGGCCCTACCTCTGGCCGCCATGATGTTTGCGCTGTAAACGACCTGTCTGGAACAGGCCTACGGAAGTAGGGGGAGAGAAGGCACAATTTGCAAAATTTGGTGCTTAAGAGGAGTTACGACACGTTTAGATTCTTCAATACAATGTTTATTACTGACTTTATAAATATTTGTTACCGGAATGTTCCATCCATTGAGGAGGACCAACTGCCTGTCACTACACAGATGAAATCACTTCTTCTCAGAGTTGGAAGAATTCTTGGAAGACTTGGAGGTCTTGTCTGCCTTGGGCTTCTTGGAGTTCTTGCTGGTCTCGTCAGACTTGTTGATGTGCTCGGAGACCCTCTCGAAGGGCTTTTCCTTCATGTTGCTGCCGCTCAATTTCTCAGGCGACTTGAGCTTGTCAGCCACGGCAGAGGATGTCTGATTCTCTCCCGGGTAGTAGTGGCCGAGACTCCAGCCGGGGTAGACAGTGCGGTCATAGTCGGGTTTGAATGAACGTCGACAGTCGCAGGAGCCACAACCATCATGAGTACCAAAATCGCCAGCGCGGCAGCACCCAATGCAACAACCACTGCTGTAGTAGTAGTAGTAGTAGTAGTAGTAGTAGTAGTAGTAGTAGTAGTAGTAGTAGTCGCCATCATAGTCATTGTACTCTGGCATACTGAAGACCTCGTATATCAGTCAGTTTTTGGGTATCATTGGCTGGCAAAGGAGGTACTCACGCTGGAAGGTCCCGATCACGATAAGCACGAGAGACTGTGTGAACAGATCGAAAGCTGCACTCGGCAGCACTTTGGACAAGAGTCCGACTGAGATAAAGTTGGTGGATGATGGCAGCGAGGGCCAGAGAAATGTGCAATGGTTTAGAGGATCGGGATATGTGAGGTGAAGTGGGAGGTAAGGCCCTTGCTGATGCAAGTCCAAGGGTGACGTGGACGTTCCATAAACGCGACAAACTCCTGGCCGGGCAGTGTGACGAGAGAGAGTTCTTTGCTTCGCGGGTGCCCTGCAGGGCGTGGTTTGTATGTGAGTTGTGACGAGGGCAAGGGTCAGTTGAAAGGAAGAAGAATGAAAAGGAGTGTTTACAATCAACAGGTTTCTGATTATCCATACAGACCCGCCTGCCTCACAGCTTGTTGATCACCTGGTCGAAAGACGACGTAGTGTCCTTCCCTTGTCGTGAATTTTATGACCCCATGGCCCCTGAATTGCGTCAACAAAGATGTGTTGGGAATCTCGGCGTCCGGAGTTCGGCAGACTGTTGACCTCCGTTTACAGCTCCGGACTCCGGCTATTGGCTGCCAGTTTGAAAAGGAAAACGGCATATGGCAACCATCGGGTTCTTGCTGCGTTTGTTTGCCAAGAAAGATGGGCGTTCGACTCCTATTCTTGGACTTGGCCGCAGAACTGAGAATGGAGGCTACTCATGGCTTGAATTACGTATGTCTCAACCAGATCACACAGAATAAGCACGTTTAGTTCAAGATGGAAATGTGAGGCTGGAAAGGGAAGGAGCTGAGTCTGAGCATACACAGGCAGACATCCATTGATGATGCGAGGAGCTAAATGAACCAGTTTGACCGTATAGGGGGGTTGTAAGTCCGAAAAGGAACTTGACTGCATAGTTGCGTAGTACATAAATTAATAGTTTCATTCTATTGTGGCTGTGGAAGGTTACTCTGATCTGATATGATGAGAAAGGGCTGTATCCAACCGGTCTAAGAAAAAGATGACTTACCAGAGCAAACATTTAGCTAACCTTGCTACTTTATTATACCTTAGGAACTAATACCAGGATCTTGATAGACCTAGCAAGATGATACCCGAATAGAATCGGCAAATGGTATTACGATACGGTACCTTAGGTATCTTTATTTTAGTCTTAGCTATAGCTACCATATGTCCTTAGCCAAGTTGGTTACTTATTCGCAATATGGTACTTCTTTTCTTGGACCGGATGCCAAAATACTCTACCGAAAACTAGGGTGCATCGTCTTGCATCAAGTTGGATCTATTCATAGGGGTAAGATATAGACATGAAGCAAACGCACAAAGACTTGATGGGATGCATTCTGTTTACAAACATTGTGCATCAACCACCGAGTTCAGTTCAGTAGATAAACACTTCACGTAGGAAATCATCAAATCCATAAATGTCATCAGATCTATTAGCTTTCTTTCCGTCATCAAATACTGCCGTACACGGCTTGGTCGACCATCATCGGCCCCAAGCCTAAAGAATTGCGTCTCACCGCCTCTTTCCCGTTTGTCTATCTTGCAGTACAAATAGTCGTTCACTACAGGCATGTCATTTTATACCCGCATCATCCCTCTATACCATTACCAAATCCTTGGCAAAGATTCACCCCCTTAACCCTGGAACTCCTGAGCCTTGCTCTCCTCCCACTTGCCGGGGACGAGGGCCAAAGGCACAATACCAGAGACGTGCATCTCAGGGCCAAAGATCTTGGCGTTAAGGCCAAGTTCCTGTGTAGCGGCCTTCATGTTCTTGAGACCCTCCTGGTAGTTGGGACCGGCACGTCGCACCCAGATGGCAACGTTGTGCTCGACCAGTCTGGGGGCAAAGTCCCGCAGCGCTCGGATAACACCCTTGAAGGTGCTGGCGACGTTGGTGAAGTTGGCAATACCACCACCGATGAAGAGGACCTTGCCCTGCTCGGACTCGGGAGCGCGGAGAAGAAGGTCGAGGACGGTTCGGGCGTAGTGGTAGGTCTGGGACTCGGTGGGAGCACCAGAGTACTCACCGTAGTTGGCAAGCTCATCGGCGAAGCCAGCAGAGGCAATGGCATCGGCGTAGACGACGGAAGCACCACCACCGGCAACCAGAGTCCAGATACGGCCCTTGGAGTTCAGGACGGTAAGCTTCAGGGAAGCACCAGTCTTAGCATCGAGGTCGGCGATGTAAGCCTCCTCCTTGGTCAGCTCACGGCCGAAGGGAGCAGGGAACTCCATAGGGGGGCCAGCATCGATGTTGACCTTGCCGTCGGCAGAAGGGGCGACGTTGGTCAGACCAAGAGCCGCGGGAGATCGGGCAATAGCCCACTTGACACCACACTCGAAGTCAGCAGTCTGGTCAAGCTTGGCAGCAAGATCGAGGAAGTGGACAGCAGCAGAGGTCTTGTCCTCGTTGGGAATGACCACAAGAGGGTTGATCTCAAGGTAGGTGAACTGGCAGTCGACGTAGACGGCGTAGAGGCGGGTGATGAAGTCAACGAGGACGTTGTGAACACCCTCAGGGACCTTCTTGAGGAGAGTAGCAGCAATCTCCTCGTTGGAAGGGTACTCAGCGAGGTCGACGGGGATCAAGAGCTTCTCAGCCTTGGCGTCGACATCACCGACATCAACACCACCCTCGTGGGTGAAGAGGATCCAGTCGCCCTATAGATCAAGGTGTTAGTAAAGTGAAGCACTTCGGTAGTCGGGGATAGACCGGCGGGTGAACCGGAAGTTTGCGTGGCTTGGTGCGGAAGGGTCCGAAAAGGCCAGGGGCTGGTCCCGATGATTTTCTTATCGTGGCATCCGTTCGTCCGTCTCGGTTCAAATAATGATTGCCGGCACACGCATGAACGAGCCCACAAAATCCATCGGTTCGACTTTTGCAACGCTAAATCGCGAGTACAAGTTGCCGCAGACCCCTTTCTCCTCTTGACATATTTCCTCCTCTTGTCTGTCTTCTCCCGAGGTGTATACCCCAGAAGCCCTTGTACACCGACCGCTCCAATGCAACCAAGACATGCGGAAAATAAAGACTTCAACTTACATCACGGACTGAGTTGATGTTGATGTAGTACTCAGTGTCTTGAGGGTGAGGAACAAAAGGCTCGACGAGGAATTGCCTCAAAACACCAGTGGTGTGCTCAACCTTTTGCTCCTTACCGGCACGCTCAGCAACCCAAGCCTTAGCCTCGGGCCAGGTCTTGTTCAGGGCCAAAAGTCCACTCTTTCCTCGTCGCTTGATGAGCTGATCGGGCTTGGCAACGAACTTGGCGTTGGGCTGGAGGAGCCAAGGGTAGGTGACCTCAGCCTGGTTCAGGATGTCGTCGACGCTGGCATCCTCAGGGAAGTGCAGCGAGGCGAGTCTGCTGGGAGGGTTGTGAGTTGAAGGCGCAGGGAGAGGGCTCGCCTTGATGACAGGAGCGCGAGTGAGGTGGTAGTTGAGGATGGCCTTGCCGTCGGCCTCGAGGATCGACTTGGCGGACATTTTGAATTATGAGGATTGGGTGAGGAGGAACGAAAAAAGGATGAGATTGGAATGAGCTGGCAAGTGTCGGCTTATCCCTTTTTGTTCAATTCTGAGTCGGGGAGATCTGATTAGCAGCTGTTTCATTGATGACCAGTGTTGTCTTGCGAGTGTGCAATCGAGTTGAATAGTTCAACTTTGAGGGAGCTGGAACCAGAGCCCAAGAATTGGAATTATGACAAAATATACGGGCGCAAGACTCAATTCTTCAGTGAAGCAACTTCAATTGCGACTGATTGCGACTCGATATCGACAGTTCACGAAGGTCGGCGGGGAAAGGCAGACGAGAACTCACCACTGCACACGAGCTCAAGCGGGCTGCGACAATGAAATTGAAATCGAGGATTTGGAGAAGAGCTCTGTGACAAAGAAGCGAGAGCCTGAGATTATGACGGGGAGATAGGGTAAGAGAAGAGGAATTGCGATGGGAGGATGAGGATGGGAAGAGCAAAAAAGAGGCGGGAGTTGGAACAGTGAGAATAAGGTAGGTTGAGTGAGGATGAGGATGAGCTCTCTCGAAAAAACCACTGGACACTGAGGGAAGCTCCCAGGGGAAGACGCAGGTGGAGTGGAGGGGTTAGAAGGGGGGAGGAGCCCCTCGACAAACCTGGCGTGGTTCAATCCATCCATGGTCTCTGGGGCGGGCGGTCAGTGGAGTGGTACCTGGAGCGACAGGGACGACACGCGCGTGGCTGAGGTACCTGGGCCCTGAAATTCATTGGGGACGGGAGTGAAGCCGCCCAAAAAGCGATGAGATTGGCCATGTACCGGTACATGACAGGGTCGAGCTGTTGAGAACCTCCAGAGCCGAGTGGACCAGGGGCGACCCGACATCTTTTTTGGTTTACGTACCTTACGACCAGTCAATTCAACCCATTCGACATCGAAACAACTCGCACGCCGAAAACCGCAGCAACAATTTACACGCTACAAATCTAATTAAGCCAATCTCCCGAGAGCTTCTATGAGTTTCTCGGCCAATTTCTTTCTTTCCCTGTTGTTCTTTTCTTTTTTGGGGTAACCTACTTTGGCAGTATCAACGTTGGCAGGTCACCGCCTTGATCTGAGTTGGACTGGCGGGGGGTGCACTTGATACCCCAAAGGCTAGGCTGGCTGGCTGGCGTGAAAAACGGAAGTCTTCTATTTTTGATGAGATTGGAAAAGATTGACTCGGGTCCCGGGCGAGTTTCCCCTGGTTGAACGCCTCGCATATCCAAGACGGGAACCTAGAGCTGACCTTGCGGTGTGAGTTGAGAGGTGAGATGGAAGTACAACGATGTGAGGTGATGGGTGATGGCGGGGAGCTTCAAGGCTGGGCTGGCTTTTGGCGGGTGGTCAGCGCATGGACGCCACCCCCGACTTGGTCTAAGCTCTTCTGCCCCTCCATTCATTCCCCTCCATGCCATGCCCAGGCCTGCATCTCACCTCACCTCATGGAAGCTCTTCTCTCAAGCTACCTCCAGTACAAGTCTACCTGTCCACTTCGAATCAGCCAAGCGCAGCCCAATCGAACCCACAACTCCCGGCTGGCTACGGGTTCAATGTCCACTGCATCGCATCTAACTTCCGATATTCGGTGGATGGGTTTTTTTCACGATGGCGTACCTTATTGGAACTGCAGACCATATGTGGAACATCAATCGGACAGACCAGGAAGAGAAAGTGGCTTCGTCCAGATATGGTCTTTCAATGCAAGCAGGTTTCACTTCTTCTCTTTAGCATCAAGAGATAGGGTCACACAACCAGTACATAGTGAGAGAGTGTTCCACCCAACAACGACTCAGTCATCCCTGAAAAAGGGTTTGCTTGGGAAGGATTGGAAGGAAGCCGAATCTCAACACGATGCCACCATCAATCAACAAGCGGTCGCAAGCTCTGAACAGGAGCTGGCCCATAGGCTAGGCTGAGGAGGAGCTTACGACATTCGGTGACTTCAGGTTCACAAGGTGCCGGCGATCTCACAAGATCTTCGACGGCAATCCATGGACAATGCAATGCAGGGCATGGATGGATTGGCTATGCACGGGAAGACCCTCGTCTGAGTCGTCTCACACGAAACCCAGCCCAACATACTTCTGGTCTTGTTTTTCACACCCGAAACAAGATGCGCTGGCTAAAAACATCCGCTCGTCTTGAATTGAGCCGTTCATAAACTTCTTGAGACTATGGTGGGGGAAGAAACGCCATCAACGCCTTTCCATTGAAGTGACTGGTACACACAGGCAACGGTCCCCTCATGCTATGTACCAGTACTTTTACGTGGTAGCTCCAGTCGACAAGCTCAATTGCAAACCGCCGGGCACGAAAAAAAAGAGAGCCATGGATTCAACAGATCAACAAGAAAAAAAAAGAGGACCCTGGAAACAAGCGACATCCCCAAAGAAACCCTAGACCTCTTCCCCAACTGGCTGGTTGATCAACGTTCCACCACCCTTTACACAGTAGGTACGTTCAGAGACACACCTCGGCAGGTCGGGTGAGGAGTTGCCAACTTTGGCAATTGAGTTTTTGGAGAACAACATGACCAGAAATTGCATTGAGCAGAATCCAATTGTTTGTTGACTTTGCCAAATCAATAGGTGAGTGAACCTCCCCCAAAAACACCTCGGGTTAGGTGAGAAAACTGGCGCAGGCGGTGGCTAGTGCCATGTACCTACCGGGATAGGCGTCAACCTACACGGGGCAGGGGTAAAGTACCATGACCCTAAGGTACCCGTTACTTGACCCCAAGCAGTGGAGTGGTCCTTGCAGAGGCGTCAACCCCACTAAGGTTTCTGGTGTGGGTGACGGGACTTCAGTCAGGTACAGTACCTGTAGCAGTCTTGCTCTGCTACAGCCGCCCACCTCACCAAGAGAGCAGCCTCATCGACCCTTGAAAGTCAACCAAAACCAGCCCAGCTTCTCACCCGCCCACCAGAGACACTCCCGTCCTGACATTCCTCCTGAATTCTCCTTCACTCTACTCTACTCTCTCCCCCTCCCCCCTCGTCTCGGGTCGTCTTGTTTCCTTCAACTGACGGATCTCCTCGACCGTTTCTTCTATTGCTTCCAATTGCTTCCTCATCTCCTCTCCATACTTCTCCTCTCCTAATTCCTTTGAGCCAGCTTCTCCTAGAGAGCTCAAAGCGTTTCCTCTAAGCAGCTGACACCTTATTTGGTCCCTCCAGCGCTTCATCTCTTCTACTCTCCCACCTCCATTAACACCGCCGAGCTCGATATTCACAATGGCTCCCGCTTCCTCCAGCAGCCTGTCGGCCAACGACAACATCCAGCGCTTCCCGGCTCCCAGCCGACCGCTGAGCCCTCTTCCTGAGCACGCCCTCTTCACCGACAAGACGCGATGCTTCGTCTACGGTCTTCAGCCCCGAGCCGTCCAGGGCATGCTCGACTTCGACTTCATCTGCAAGCGCGCTAAGCCCTCAGTTGCCGGCATCATCTACACCTTCGGCGGCCAATTCGTCAGCAAGATGTACTGGGGTACCAGTGAAACCCTGCTGCCCGTCTACCAGCAGGTTGAGAAGGCTGTGAGCAAGCACCCCGACGTCGATGTCGTGGTCAACTTTGCTTCCTCGCGAAGTGTCTACAGCTCCACCATGGAGCTTATGGAGTTCCCTCAGGTCAAGACCATTGCTATTATTGCTGAGGGTGTCCCTGAGCGAGTAAGTCGATGCCAATTGTAGTTTTGCGCTCAAATCAGTTACTAACGAAAACCCCAGCGAGCTCGTGAGATCGCCCACGTCGCCAAGAAGAAAGGTGTTACCATTATCGGTCCTGCTACCGTCGGTGGTATCAAGCCCGGCAGCTTCAAGATTGGTAACACTGGTGGTATGATGGACAACATTGTTGCCTCCAAGCTTTACCGCAAGGGTTCCGTTGGTTACGTCTCCAAGTCTGGTGGCATGTCCAACGAGCTCAACAACATTATCTCCCAAAACACCGACGGTGTCTATGAGGGTATCGCTATCGGCGGTGACCGATACCCCGGTACCACCTTCATCGACCATCTTCTGCGATACCAAGCCGACCCCGAGTGCAAGATCCTTGTCTTGCTTGGTGAGGTCGGTGGTGTTGAGGAGTACAAGGTCATTGATGCCGTTAAGCAGGGCATCATCACCAAGCCTATTGTCGCCTGGGCCATTGGTACCTGCGCCAGCATGTTCAAGACTGAGGTTCAGTTCGGTCACGCCGGTTCTTTCGCCAACTCTCAGCTCGAGACTGCCAAGATGAAGAACGAGAAGATGAGCGAGGCTGGTTTCCACGTCCCTGCCACTTTCGAGGACCTCCCCGTCACACTCAAGCAGGTCTACGACAACCTCGTCTCCCAGGGAACCATTGTTCCCCAGGCCGAGCCTGTTGTTCCCAAGATTCCCCTCGACTACTCTTGGGCCCAGGAGCTCGGTCTCATCCGAAAGCCCGCTGCCTTCATCTCTACCATCTCTGACGACCGTGGCCAGGAGCTTCTCTACGCTGGCATGCCCATCTCGGATGTGTTCAAGGAGGATATTGGTATTGGTGGTGTCATGTCTCTGCTGTGGTTCCGTCGCCGCCTTCCCTCATACGCCTCCAAGTTCCTTGAGATGGTTCTCATGCTCACTGCTGACCACGGTCCTGCCGTGTCTGGTGCCATGAACACCATTATCACCACCCGTGCCGGCAAGGACTTGATCAGCGCTCTCGTTTCTGGTCTTCTTACCATCGGTTCCCGATTCGGTGGTGCCCTCGATGGTGCTGCTGACGAGTTCACCCGCGCTTTCGACAAGGGTCTCAGCCCCCGTGACTTCGTCGACAGCATGCGCAAGGCCAACAAGCTGATCCCCGGTATTGGTCACCGTATCAAGTCCCGAAACAACCCCGATCTGCGTGTTGAGCTGGTTAAGGAGTACGTCCTTAACAACTTCCCCAGCCATAAGCTCCTCGACTACGCCCTCGCTGTCGAGACTGTCACCACTTCCAAGAAGGACAACCTGATCCTCAACGTCGACGGTTGCATTGCTGTCTGCTTCGTTGACCTCCTCCGCAACTGCGGTGCTTTCTCTAACGAGGAGGCCGAGGACTACCTCAAGATGGGTGTCCTCAACGGTCTCTTCGTCCTCGGCCGAAGCATTGGTCTTATTGCCCACTTCCTCGACCAGAAGCGTCTCCGCACTGGTCTTTACCGTCATCCTTGGGATGACATCACCTACCTCCTCCCCAACCTCCGGGAGGCTGGTGCCCCTGGTGCTGAGGGCCGTGTCGAGGTTTCTCTGTAAAGAATGGAGAAAATTAATGCAGTTGGGGAGGGAGGAGATAAGGCGTCGTGCATTTGATGATTTTGTGCCGGCCCGGACGCGTCGTGGAAAAACGACGGTCTGTATGAGAATTCCAATACAATGTAACTAGTGCTGGAGGCCACGAGATGGCTCTCCATATTACTCGCTTGATCCTATAGACATGAATGTTGATGCTTGCTATGAGACTCTGATTGGATGATGTGTGCAAGGTGCATATGATTGATTATGGGATTGTATCATTCAAGAAGTATGAACGTAGACCATAACTTGCTGTGCATGGATTGACAGTTTAGTGAGCTAGGTACTACATTAGTTTCTATGAAGATATTCATGAATGTATCCTTATTCTGGCTGTGAAGTATATAGACCAGAGAACATCCTGCTGTGAAACATGTATTGCAAACCATTCGACCTCAAAGCTCTTAACAAGACATAAAATGCTCAAAGGTCGAAGAGATGGCAATAAAAAATCCAATTGAATGGTAGTCATGTACTGCCATATCCATTAAAGCAGTATCATGACAAGTTCTCTTACAATTGTCGTCCTTTAGAAGTTGGTCACGTGCATCATGAGGTCCCAGAAAGGTTTAGCGCCGTTGTGGGATTTTGATGTCGAATCGTGTCTAATGCTTCTTTGACGACCGACGAGGCGGGCAGCTGTATCTTCCTGGGGTTTTCTTGAGTGCAATCGCAAAATATTAATGGTAAACCTCTAATATCTCTCCTCTCTGAAAACCGCTTCTCACACAAACCCCCAGACAGAGCGCAAACGAACTCCTTCCACCGATCAACTACAGCACAGCACAACATGTCCTTCTTTCGCATCACCCTCCACCGCTCTGCAATCGGTCTTCCCGAGCGCACACGAGGCGTCCTCGCCGCTCTAGGTCTACGTCGAAGAATGCAGACAGTCTTTCACCCGGTGCACCCGCAATTCGCCGGTATGATCCTCAAGGTCAAGGAGTTGGTTCGCGTTGAAGAGGTGGCTCGGCCATTGAACAAGCAAGAGGTCAAGGCTGCGCGGACACCGGATAAGGGGTTTTACATTGAGAAGGCTGTGCCGAGGATGTAAAGGAATATCAAAAGAAAAGAGAAGAGAGGGCAGAGGGTATGTACTATACTGTAATGACCTTGTACAAAAGTGGTGTCAGCTGGAGGCAAGGATATAGTCCGGACCAAATTACGATTCGTTAAAGACCACATTGGATACATCGCTGATTTGATGATGTTTGTTCAAGGAAAATGCGATATTTTTTTTAATTACAACCGAACCCCCTGGCTGAACACGGTACAAGTAAACAGTTATTACACGAAGCTATCCGTTATCCTACACCTGCGTATGCCTCTAGCCTCTATTTAGCACAATAGGAATTCCTAATCCACGGAGAAAGGCCTTATTAGTGAACGGTACCCCTTCCTTGTCTTCTGACATCAATCTGCTAGAGGTTGCAGTCTGATATTGCCATCTGCCTGTTGCAGTTGGACTTGAGTAAGTAGAATAGTCTATGAGGACATAGTCATCAAGAGACCTAGGTCGCCTCAACGCAAGAAAGCCTTAGAAGCTACGAGCCTTATCGATGTACTCCTGACTAGGCGTCTCGTACTCGTTGACAAAGTAGTTCTCGCAGTTTCTACCCAGCCAGACGTTGAACTTCCCAATCTCTTCACGAAGACGGGACACGGACTGCTGGTCCATGTTGGTCTGCGCCAACAACTCGGGGAGCGACACTATTCTGCACGTTAGATGACAGGTATTAAAAAAAATACAAAGGAAGGCCAGGTACCGATCAGACGAGCCAGATGCTCCGCGCCATAGACATCACAGACGGTGGTGATCTCGGGGTTTGACTCTGTGTTCTCCCACAGCTTTTTCACATCCATGTACTGGTGGCGTTCGAATCTAGACAGGATCAGTGACTGAAATGATATGCACGACAAGGAATATACTTACCGGTACAGTAGAATCCTGCTAAGTGCCTTCTCAAAGTACTCGCGAAAGCCTGCGATGACCTCCTCCAAGATGTCCATGCTGGATGATCCCTCCTCTCGGTGTGGTCGCTCATGCGCAAGATAGTCTTCGAAAATCTTGGTGACTGGCTTGTCATGAGGGAGGGGAACTAGCTGGTTGTTCTTGGTGATGTTCTCCCAGTCGTCGACCAACATTGCTTGGATGTGATCGGGCACTGGGAGGTTGATCATGGGCTTGTTGTGGAATGCATCCTCCTATCGAACTGTTAGCATACTGATGGGGTTGATGGTTGCTCTCACGCGGCAGTCAAAGATGAGTAAAAGATCAAGGGCTGCTAAAGGGCTGCATATACCGTCTCAAGTTGCTCGCACGAGGGTTGTTTGGACTTAGCCTTGGGCTTGGGCTTGGACTTGGGACTAGACTTGGGAGATTTGGTTCGCTTGGCCCGAGGCTGCTTAGACTCGGGTTGTGTATTCAGGGGCCATGTATAGCGGTTGTTTTGAATTCCCTTGCCCGACTCTGTCACATAGCGGTGACCAGCGGGTGGGAGGAGTGCAAGCCGATCGATGGGTTCTTTGAGCCTGGCCAGCTTGATCCTTTTGGAGGACCTGACGGGCTCCATGGACTCGTTGGACCGGGCAGACTCGGAGGAGCCACGAACGTTTGAGGTAGGAAAATCCTGCGAAGCAGAACGTTTACGAGTAGATGGCATTGTGCTGCAGTGTTGTTTGGAAGAAGATAAGAGTGGAGAGGGAAAAAGAGGAAAGGGGGAGAGGGAGGAGCAGGTAAAGAACGAAAAAGTGAGGTTGAGAAAAAAAGTCAAAGAGCACGGATACTTTGATGTAAAAAGGCAAACAATAGCTGCGGGGGTAGAAAGTATGCAGGAAAATCCGCTGGGGAGATAGGGAGCGGTTGGTGTTGAAATATGGGCGAGGAGTGACAAGGAGACGATTCATGGGGGAAAGTGGCAGCTCCTAAGCTGGGTCACAGCAGAGGGGCAATAATAATGCTATGATTCATATAGTGACATTAGGAATTGGGATTTGATGCCATCACAATCTCTCAAACTTTAGAGAAGTGGGCGAGAGGGTGTGACAAAGTGTCAAGCAGGCAGTTGTTCCATGTCGACTATAGCAGTCTCACCACAGCCAACTTGGCCAAATTTTGCACATCACAGCCCAGAACTACTGGAGGAGGTATTCACGGATATCGTAACGGAATGATCAAATGCATGAATGAATAAGAGAGACAAAATAGAGCAAATCATGGTGAGTTTCTTACCTGTTCGAGTTCCCAGTCTTTACCTCGTCTTCCTCCTCTGCCCCCTTGAACAGTGGCTGAGCCTGAGCGCTCCTCGCTCACTCTGGCAGATTCAGCACCGCTCCTGAGGCCCTTTTTCGGCTGTTTCGTACTTCTTTGCAGGTTATGCTTCAGCTGCGCGTGCAGTTGTGCAGCGAGCTCTTTGTGTTCATCATCGAACGGTCGAATTCTGTCGACCAGCACCCAGTCGTCCCAGGTGTTCTTCCATCCTTTATAGTGGACTTTGTACTTGTAGCCATCACTTGGCTTCTCACCTGGCTGTACATCCATAATCTTTGCCTCATAGAGCATGTCCATGTGAAAGCAGAGCACTTTTTCATCTTTGCTGAATGTCGGTGGCGCCGGCTGCTGTCGAGCGGGAGCCATGGTTGCGATGTGAGTTGAGTTTGAAGAAGAGAAGAATTACGTTAAAGAAAAGGAGGATAAGATAAGTGTAGAAAAGACACGAGTATTGTTCTCTAGGGTCCAATAGAACTCTACTTTGATGAGTGTTGTGTTGACAGTTAAGATGAATGAGATGAGACAGCCAGATACAGTACAGTTTTACGACACAGTTCAAGGTAAGTTACGGTACAGTTCGCGTTAATGAAAGAACAGGGGACAGGGGAATTTCCTTTGAGACGACTGCACGCGTCGCGACCGGCCTAGACCAACCTTTTTCCCATTGAGCTTGGGCTTGATAAGATAAGAAAACGTTAGCTACCTACCTGGTACCTTACCTTTGCACGTACCCACTTAGGTAGCAGCTCCCGTCATGAGTGGCGGGGTCACAAATGCTCCCCCGCTAGGCCGATCTCGGCGTGAGTCAACCGAATTGGGCCCTCACCAAAAAGGTCCAGTTTCAAACTTCAACTTCACCTTCATTGCTCAGGCAGCTTCTCATCATGGCCAACATTCCCGACCCTACCGCTGACTTGGATTGGCAATTCAACGGCACCATCGTTGAACATTTTGCCCGAAATGCAGAGGCCTTCCCGGATAGGGTTTGCGTCATTGAGACAGCTTCCGAAGAGACACCAGAGAGGCGGTTCACCTACAAGCAGATCTATGAGGCTTCCAACATCTTAGCCCATCACCTGGTTGAATCCGGTGTCTCCAAGGGCCAAGTTGCGATGATCTTCGCTTCTCGAAATGTCGACCTCGTTGTTGCATTTATGGGGGTTCTGGTGAGCCAAGCACAACCATGACACAACCTACACATACTGACAAGAATGAAAGGCTTCTGGTGCAACCTGCTCCGTACTAGACCCCCTGTACCCCCCCAGCCGCCAAAACATTTATCTTGAAGTTGCCCAACCTTCCGCATTAGTTAACCTTGCGAGGGCTACGGTCAGTATAAACATCACCTTGAGACTTGGGTTGTCCGCTCACATTATCAACTCAGGACGAAGCAGGCGAAATTGCACCTGTTGTGCGTCGTTTCATCAATGATGAGCTAAATCTCAAAACTGAAGTTCCTTCACTGCGGCTTGGTGACGATGGCGTCTTGTCCGGAGGCGAGGTCAATGGAGTCGACATCTTCGCTCAGGTTCGAGCTAAGGCGTCGTCTTGCCCAGATGTTGTCATTGGTCCCGACAACAATCCAACGTAAGTCCAAAGTCTCTTACCCGTAACTTATTCTCATTACTAACATCAAAACCATAGTCTCAGGTCAGTTATAGACTCTGTCTCCGTGGCTACTTAACTGACCCCATGACAGTTTTACCAGTGGCTCAGAAGGAAAGCCCAAGGGTGTCCTAGGACGCCATTACAGTCTCTGTAGATACTTTCCCTGGATGGCTGAAAGGTTTAACTTGACATCCGAGAGCAGGTTTACCCTTCTTTCAGGAATTGCTCACGATCCAGTTCAGCGAGACATCTTCACGCCCCTCTTCTTGGGTAGCCTTTTGCTGATCCCACACAAAAACGACATCCAGCATGAAAAGCTCGCAGAATGGATGCGTGATCACAAACCCACCGTCACTCATCTCACACCAGCTATGGGCCAGATCTTGGTCGGTGGTGCAACTGCCGAGTTTCCCTCACTGGACAGAGCCTTCTTTGTTGGTGATGTTCTCACCACAAGGGATTGCCGCCAACTGCGAAAGCTTGCCGAAAACGCCAATATTGTCAACATGTATGGAACAACCGAGACTCAGAGAGCCGTCAGCTATTTCGAAGTGCCTAGCCGTGCCAAGGACCCCAATGCTCTGGACGCACTGAAGGATACTGTGCCCGCTGGTAAGGGTATGGAAAATGTGCAGCTTCTTGTTATTGATCGTCAAGACCGTAACAAGATCTGCGGAGTCGGCGAAATCGGCGAGACATATGTAAGGGCAACTGGTCTTGCTGACTCTTACCGAGACAACCCTGCACTGAACGCGGAGAAATTCCTGACCTCTTGGTTTGTCGACAGCAACAAGTGGGTTGAGGCTTATGCCCAAAGGCTCGACAAGAACGACCCGCGGCTTGAGGGTTATATCCCCCGTGACCGTCTCTACCGCACAGGAGATTTGGGACGTTATCTTGAGTCTGGTGACGTAGAAGTCACTGGTCGAGCCGACGATCAGGTCAAGATCCGTGGCTTCCGAATCGAGCTCAATGAGATTGATAACAATCTCAGCCAAAACCCTTTGATCCGAGACTGCAAGGTATGTTCATGGGTCTTGTCTAGAAGCACAATGATGCACTAACACTCAGTCAGACGCTCGTGCGTAGGGACAAAAACGAGGAACCAACACTTGTGAGCTACATCGTTCCTGAATTGAACGAGTGGCCGAAGTTTCTTAAAACCCAGGGCTTGGAAGATGTCGTTGAAGAACCAACTGATATCGGACCTACCAAGGTTTACTTCAAGCGTTTCCGGCGCATGCAAACCGAGGTTCGCGATCACTTGAAGGGTCGATTACCTGCTTATGCTGTTCCAACTACTTATGTAAGTCTCGAGCTTCAGTATTGGCCTAAGTGTATATTCACGTGCTGACGGTCACAGATCACATTAGAAAAGCTTCCCCTCAACCCCAACGGTAAAGTTGATAAGCCTAATCTGCCCTTCCCTGATATTGCAGAGCAGACCGAGGATGCAACTGAGGAGGACTTGAAGCGCTGGGAAAACCTTTCTTCTACAGAGCAGGCAATCGCCACGAACTGGTCAAAGCTCATTCCTGGTCTCAACCCCAAGACTATTGCTCCCCAGAACGACTTCTTCGATCTTGGTGGCCACAGTCTACTGGCCCAGCAGATGCTTTTGGAAGTACGAAAGACCATTGGTGCTAACGTATCAATTAATACCCTCTATGAGCACCCAAGCCTTGCTGGCTTCAGTGCCCAAATCGATAAGCAACTTCAAGGCGGAGCGGCTGGCGAGTCGGAAGAGGACAAGAACCCCGAATACGCTCGATCCCTTGACGAACTGCTCAAGGAACTTCCCTCAAAGTACCAGTCCGCAGAGCCGGCGACTATCCGTGCCAAGGCCAAGCCCGTTGTGTTCCTTACCGGTGCCACTGGCTTTCTGGGTGCCTACTTGATCAAGGATATCCTTCAACGTACTAGCCGTCAGATCCAGCTCATTGCTCACGTCAGAAGCGTCAAGGATCCCAAGGGTGCCTTTGCCCGCCTTCGTCGCTCCCTTGAGGGCTACGGCATGTGGCGAGATGAGTGGGTTTCTCGGCTAAGCTGCGTTGTTGGTGATCTGTCACAGCCCAACCTTGGAATCGAGTCGTCTGTATGGGCCAATCTGGCTCAAACTGTTGATGTGGTCATTCACAACGGTGCCGCTGTCCATTGGGTCAAGCGATATGCGGATATGAAGACGGCAAATGTCAACTCTACCATCGATGCTATGAAACTGTGTAACGAGGGAAAGCCCAAGACTTTCACTTTTGTGAGCTCCACTAGTGTTCTTGATACTGACCACTACATCAACCTGTCAGACAAGCAGATCAGCACTGGCCAGGGAGCTGTTTTTGAAGACGATGACATGATGGGCAGCCGTACTGGTCTAGGAACTGGTTACGGACAGACCAAGTGGGTTTCAGAGCAACTTGTTCGTGAGGCCGGCAGGAGAGGTCTTCGTGGAACCGTTGCACGACCAGGATACATTTTGGGTGATATCGAAACTGGAGTCTGCAACACTGACGACTTCCTGGTTCGAATGCTCAAGGGCTGCATTCAGCTTGGGCTTCGACCTCACATCGTCAACACCGTCAATGCAGTACCTGTGGGACACGTTGCGAATGTAGTCGTGGCGTGTGCTCTCAACCCTCTGCCCGGAGGTGTTAACGTTGCTCACATCACCGGCCATCCTCGTTTGAGAATGAACGAGTACTTATCAAGCCTCGAGTACTACGGATACAAGTCTCCCGAGGTTGACTACAATCAGTGGAAGGAAGAGCTGGAGAACTATGTTACCGCTGGTGGACAAGAGAAGGACCAGGAGCAGCATGCTCTGATGCCTCTGTACCACTTCTGCGTCAACGATCTCCCCGCAAACACCAGAGCTCCTGAGCTTGACGATTCCAACACTGTCAAGATCCTCAAGGAAGATGCAGAGCATTGGACTGGAGTAGATGAGAGCTCAGGATATGGCGTATCACGCTCCGATATCGGCCGATTCCTACATTTCCTTGCTGAGACTCAGTTTGTCGCTTGGCCTACAGGCAGGGGCAGGCCACTTCCTGAGATTAACCTGACCCCAGCTCAGCTCGAGGCTGTTGGGGCTGTTGGAGGCCGTGGTGGTAGTGGCGCCCCTGCTGTCACTGCTTCCAAGGTCTGAGCCAAAGAACTAGGAACAAAAGTTTTGTGATTTAGCGGCTAGGTTATCCCATGTTCAGTTGAAGATACATAGATGGATAACCTAGCGTCAAATTTGTATATGTTGAATATGCAATGTAAACAAATGTCAAAGACATACTTATAATTGTGCTTCTGGTGACGATACTGGTGAAGTTGTAGCGATCTTGGTTTGTGTTGCTCAGGCTCTGTTCCATTATATCAGATGAGCTCCTGACATTCTAGTCATGTAAATCTCATATTTCTTAGACTCTCAGTCGCTTTGCCTTGTACTTCAATCAAATCCAGTTGCCACCTTATAAACTGTAGTGGTAGTTGGTTGTGAGTGTAGTTACACTGTAGTGCTGTACCTTGCAGAGCTGTAATTGGTGGGGCACTTAACGCGCTTGGTTTGCTTCCAGCGCGTCGCGATTACATCCATATCACCAAGACCCGAACCTGATGATATCTCGTTGATCTTTTCACGGCGACGATACCTACACAACGGCAAACGTCGCGTCCATTATCCCAATTTGCAAAAATGGCACCCACGGAAGCCGAGCTTCTCGCCAATTACCTCATCCAGCCATCAACGCTGACCGCCATCACAACAATAGAGCAATTCAAGGCCCTCTTTCCCCGTCCGCTGCAATCGTCGCCTCAAGTACGATCACTATTCCGAGACCTACAAGCACAGCGCACAGAAATCCTCGACCAAGTCGCCGAAAATATTGCCGATGAAGCGAAGCGGGGAATCGCAATGCGACGAGAAGTCGTACGAGCCAAGAGGGAGGCCGAACGGGAGGAGATAGACGCCGAGATTGAAATCGAGCGCGCAGTATGTTCTATTGAGCTATCAAGAGTTCATATTTACTGATCAAGGCTTTGGATTGCAGCTGTTTGGCAACGCATCAGGTGCAGCGAATGCTAAGCATACGCTCAATTCTGTTATCCCCGAGCTGGAGGGAGCAGCAGGCGCCCTTGAAGCCGAAATCGAGAAACTGGAAGAAGAAGAGGCAGCGCTACTCGAGTCTGTACAACAGACTATCGGGGCGCTGAGTGATCTACGATATGGCAAATTCGCCAACGGTCAAATCAGTGAGGAAATCATCGACGGCCTCAAGAACGTGGAGGCAGCTTGCGAAAACAAATCATAATCAATCAGGTCAATGTAATGAACTATACAGCGGGTTCGTACAAGAACCAAAAGACTAACGAAGCCATGTCATAACCGTTTCGGATCAAAACCTGATATTTTTGCGCGACAATTCGACATTTTCCCAGCATTATCCAAGCTTGATCGATGGGCCTAATCATAAACGCCCATCAAGCAAGTTTCTATCATACAGCTTATTGGGCGCGCTGGGCACCGGCTTGGGGACGACCATCCATACCCTGCATGCGACGAGACCTAACCAATGTCAACACCGCGGACTGTTTGCGAATTGGAACAACTTACATCATGGTGCGGCTACCGAGGGAGACGACGAGCATGAAAAGCCAGTTAGGGACCAGGCCCATCACCCACATCAAGTAGCCGAAAGCAACATCAACGCCGAACTCGGCAAGCTTGCCGTGGAAGGGGTGGAAGAAGCCCTCAACAAGCTGGGACTGGTCCTTAACGCCAGTAGCCTGGAGGTTGACCAGGGACTCGGAGGTGATGGTGGTGAGGTTGAGCCTCTTGTAATAGACATCGATGTGCGCAGGCTCGGGGAGCATCTCAAAGACGTACAGGCTGGCGGGGGCAGCAGACCACGAGTTGCAGAGAATAGGCTGGTTATCGCAGTTCAAGTAGGCCATGTGAGGAGTGTTTTCGAGGAGCGCAAACTTGGCGGCGGTCTCGTTGAAAGCTTGCTCGACAGTTCCGCAACGGCCTGTGGTTGCGTGTTAGTTACAGTTCAATGTTTGAGACTCAACAGTCGCAAGTCGCATCGCAACGCAACGCAATTTATCAAACGTACCATAGCAGGTCTTGTTTCCGCCAGAAACAAGCAGCCACCACTCCTCAGGAGTAGTAGCGCCAGGGGAAACGGGCTCGTAGAGGGTCTGCTTCCAGTTGTCGAGGGTCAAGACGTTAAGCCTCATGGCACCAGCCTTGGCCTCAGCAGCAGCAACAGGGTCATGATGGCCTGGGTTGGGGATGTATGAGCTGAACTGGCCGAGGATGTTCTGGAATTGAGCCTTGTACTGGTCGATGGGAGAGTCTTGAGCAGCGGCGAGTGCAGGCAGAGCCGCGAGGATGGTGGATGAAGAGAAGCGCATATTGGCTGGAGATATTGTATGACCTGAATATGGCGCAACTAATCCGATTGATGCCGACCTATGGGGAGATACCGGAGTGGAAGAGAGGAAGTGGAAGAAATGGAATGGAATAAAACGGTCAAGAAAGAAAGACAACGAGACGAGACAAGACAAGACAAGACAGGACACCTCAGACTGGACAGATGGTAGGTGAATGGGTTCCGGTGGAGATGACGGGTTGGATAAAAGACCGGGATAAGCTGGACCCTTGTATCGTTGGGGATAGCTCACCTACCTATTGTAGGTGCCTTATTAACTCCTCATTACCTCTAACTTATTAGCTGCTTTTATTATGGTAGAGACGGTAAACCCCTAAGCTGTTGCCAATATGTACTTGTCAGGTAGCTTGCATGGAATGAAATACGTACGGTTACCTAATCACAGGCTTTGTGTACAACGAATCGTGAAAAGGCTCAGCTTTCATGAAAGGCACGCAAAGAGTTTCTGTAACTTCCCGCACAAATGGAAGCTCAATCCAAACAATAATGGTCCCACTGAGGTACATAGCAATTGACAGCTCTTTCATGACAATCGTGCTTTCAACGCTAACCTATGTCGTGTTAGTTGTTGTTAGTTAAGTAGACCAGTTTCCAGGGAGTTGGACAATCCCTATCACCCCACACAGCTGTGCTTCCCAACAATGGGCATTGGGTCCATAGTAATGGAAGCCTGCTAGTATAACAATAGTCGGACCGAGACTTATTCCGCGCCCTTCCCTCTGACTTCATTGAACGCGTCTCCCATTAAACTTATTCACAGACCGCGGCGAAAGCTTGTAACAAAGCGTTGTGGTCTTGAACCTAAACCCATTATTTTCCCATTTTGCTTATCAAACACTAGTTGCTCTGTACATTTGCTATCATTGTCATTCTGTGCTCCCGTCGTGTCTCCCATCGCTCCCCTATTGTAACTACGACCCCCTCGCGAGACTCGTCGATCATGAATCCTCAAATGGGCCAACAAGGCCAAGGTCAAGGCCAGCAGGCTTCTGGTGGACAGGCTCAACAGAATCAACCGCGACCACCGCCTATGTATCAACCCACCCAGATTAGGTCTCTCCCGATGCTTAGCGACGATGAAAAGTCAAAGTATGAAGCTGGGTTAACAGGATTGTGGGCCAAAGCAAACAACTCAGCGCCGACTAGCCCCGAACATGCCGCCGCGCGTCAAAAGATCATAGAGTTTTCCAAGATGCTTATATCTAAGATCCAGCAGCGACGTGCCCAGCAAATACAGCAAGGACAGGGACAGAACACCCAAACCCAGAACCAGGGCCAGAACCAGAACCAGGGCCAGAACCAGAATCAGAACCAGCAGTCTCGACCGCAAGCCATGCAACAAAACACTACTGGACAGACGACAAACCAGGCGCGGCCTCAGCAGCAAGCAACAGGCGCTGCCACCGGTACTCAACCCACTGCTGCTGCCGCTGCCGCCCAGCGAAACCGAGTCCCCGACCACATCCTACAACATGTTGCCAGTATCAACTTTCGAGCTCCCGCTCAGGTAGCCGAGAAGTCCGGCGCCGATGCGAATAAATGGGTGGAAGAAATTAGAGAGCGCTACACACGAGCTCTGATGACCATGGATGCTAGCAAACACAAGGTTGCTCAGATCGACAAGCTCATTACTGAAAGAGCTGCGGCTGGAAATCCCTTTAAGGAGGAAGAGCTGAGACAGCTTCAAATTAGAAAGGAGCAACAGCTCAAGCAGCACTCGGACGCTCACAAGTGGGTTGACAGTGTTCGAAAACAACAGGGCAACCTGCAGGGCACTGGTCAGGTTCAGCTGGCTCAAGCTCAAGCTCAGGCGCAGGCGCAAACGCAGCAGACTCAAGCGCAAACAGCTACAGGCAGACCTTCTTCTGCCCATCAGGGAGCTCCGCAATCCGCAACAACTCAGCAAACTGCCACAGCTCAGCAACAGCAGACTCAGCCGCAGACCCAGTCGCAACCTCATGCTCAGTCCCAACCACAAGCAACGCAGAATCAACAGGCGACTCAGGCGCAAAACACTCAGAACAACGCACAAAATACTAATGCACCTGTCAACGCAACTGTCGAGGCTGCCAGGAGGGAGTTAGCTGCCGCCGCCGGCCGAGCTTCCCCAGTCAACGGAACACCAGGAGCAGCACCGGCCCAACCGCAAGCGCGTCCCGCACAGGGGACACCACAGCCCGCACAGCAACAACTACCCCCAGCTCAGACCCAGACTCAACCTCAATCTCAGCCTCAGATCAAGCAAGAACCTGGAACTGCCCCCATTAATCCCGCGATGGCTTCAGCGGCTGCGCCAACCCAAGCTGGTACGCCTACTCAGCAGAACGCTCCACGAATTCCTACACCGCAGCAAGCTGCCGCGGCTGCCGCTCCAGTGACAGCGGCAGGCCCAACCAGAGCCCTCAGTCACTCTGCTGCTATGAGCCTTGCAAACCAGAGGGCTGTTAACACTCCTGGTGGTGCGCCGATAACTGGTCAGCCTGCCAATGCCGGAACACCAACACCAGGCAGTGCAGTGAATCAGAGCGTGATGGGGCCAAATGTGCCGCAACAACCTACTCCACAGGGTCATCCTCACGCACATCCTCCGCAACCTCAACAAACACCAATGCAGTCTAAAATGCCCATTCCCAAAGTGCTTCCCGAGAAGGCCACTGCCGTACCTCAGGGTGTTGCAGTCGGAGGAGGAGTTAATACTGGTCGCCCTACGATGTCCCAAGGAAGTGGAACGCTTGGCGGCGTTATGAACCAACCCGCGATGGCCAGAATCCCGGCCTATAACCACGAAGCTGAAGGAGATCATGTTTTGAGCAAGAAGAAACTGGATGAACTGGTTCGACAAGTGTGTGGAGGGGGATCATCCGAGGGTCAGGATGGAAACCTGCTCACTCCAGAAGTGGAAGAGGTAAGCGCATCTACTTGATACGGTATACGGGATGAAACGGCTAACATAATCCTAGAATGTCTTGAATATGGCAGACTCGTTTGTCGACCGAGTCCTCAACGCTGCCTGCCAAAACTCTAAAGAGCGTGGGTCGAAGGTGCTCGAGATTCGAGATATCCAGCTTGTGCTGGAACGAACCTACAACATCCGCGTGCCTGGGTACTCGTCGGACGAGCTCCGAACTGTCCGCAAGATTCAGCCGTCGACTGGTTGGATAGCCAAGATGAGTGCAGTCCAGGCGGCCAAAGTCATGCCGGGCAAGGGTGAATAAGACTCTCGAGATTGTGTGAGAGCAGCAGAAGATGGGAATCACGGTTATAAGATTGAAAACAAAAATCTGGGGTTTAGGTCTTTTGAAACAGGCGTTGGGTGTATACCCGGAACAAACTGGCGCAGGAAGGGCTTTCGATCAAAACTTTTGATCTGCTATCGGGAACGTTGTTTTTAGGTAGAAAGTCAGATGAATATGATACTATCGTCTATCATGTCTCAAAATGGTATTGTCAAGTTCGTGGATTGTGTCATAACTTAGTTGCTCGATGTTTCATGAATCATGTACTAAGATTGTCCGACCTATGTTAGTAGTACGAATAAGAATGCAGATAAATACTACAACTTTAGTACTACAAAGGTTTATCATCCTGCTTATTCTAGAAGATATATCTAATAGCTGGGGTTTTAGAACTCTCACAATGGTTTTTCTTGAATGGCATATTAGCCTTCTATCACTTTTATTCAATGTAGTTATACCCTTTAAGCCGAAGTCAGGGCAGCCCATTAGTAATCACACAGCAGTTTTTTTTTTAACACAATAAGAGGCATCATGCCCAATAGCCAGATAACACAATAACCTTTCCATCAGGGTTTTCAACAGCATCAAGGTAAACAATAACACCTCAACTATCACTTTTATAATTTATCATTCTACTAATCTAAAGCGAGTCTCCTATCTACTTTATGAATTCCGGGTTCCTATTGGACTCTGCTGTTGTTATTCGTGGTGTTTGACTCTAAGTATGGTATTAATAAGTTGTTTGTTACAACGTAGCATAAAGATATGCACAACTCATTGAGCTATGCTTTGTGCAGGCTCCTGCAGGCAACATCGAAACGTCACTGCTTGTAGCCCCACAATGCCAGCCAGCTTATTAAGGTGAGCACCCTCATGGTGAGAACCTTCGGGGTACCTGCAAGTTGCCGCAAAATAGCCGTCTCCAGCAAGTATCTTTGCGCCCTGTTTCGTCACTCCGCTGTCGCCTCAGTTGTCCACTGGCCAGTTAGCAAGCCCCGGTATCCATTTTGGTGAGCTAGCACCAGCAACCAGCATCACGTCGAGCCTCTCTCAACCTCATCACCAAACCCTTTCCACGACGATCATTGTCTTGACCTTCTCGACGGTCTCTTCCTCGACATCGGTCTCGTACTTGCGCTTCCGGATTCTCCTCCATTGTTATAGCCAACTCCCTTCAACTGCAACTACGCAGACGCGGCGACAAGCTGAAGCGCGCGCACGACTCACGGGATCTTTAGCCTTCTATCGTCATCACCAGCTTCTGCCTCGGCAGCTTCAGCCCCGATAGTCTCGCATCATATAAAAAAACAGCCATCGTCATGCCTAGCAAGACACCAAACAATAACGGCAAAAAGCCTGCAGGAAACAACGTCCAGAAAAACAAGGACGTCGAGATGACAGACAGCTCAAAGTCAAAGGGAAAGAAGCCCGCCAAGGATGGTGACGAAGAGATGACGGTCGTCGTGCCTCCTTCCAAAACGAAGAAGACCGACAAGTCAGCGGCTGATGCTGAAGGCGATGTCTCAATGGGTGATGAGGAGGAAGAGGTCAAGGTTGACCCCGTGGCACAGACTATCGCAGGTGAGTAGCTCCTGTGTGCATTCAAGACGCCCAAAAGGAGCAGTCACTAATATCTTTCCCTCAACACAGATATCAAGAGCAACTTTGCTTTGATAGATCGTGCCGTTGCCCTCTTTGACGCCAGATTCTCCCTCCGTGCCCTGCGATCCATCTCTATCATCCGCAAGCGTTTGACTCCCGACATCATTGCCCAGGTCATCTCCGAGGCTTTCCCAGCTACCGCCAACTCAAGTGCTACTGTTAAGCCGCTTCTCACTGCCATTGAGCGCCAAGATGTTACCCTTGGCCGACAGAGTGGATCAGAGATGGAAATCGACGAAGCCAAGACACCCGGCAAGAATGGCTCCAAGAAGGAGGCCAAAGACCCCATTCCCGAGATTGACATCTTCCTCGGTATTCTCGTCCAGGTTTATCTCTTCGACGCGAAGCAGTTCCAGCGTGGAGCCGACTTTTCCAAGTATTTGTCAGACCGAGTACAGTCACTTAACCGTCGCACTCTCGACTCTTTGTCCGCCAAGGTCTACTTCTACTACTCCATTTTCTGCGAGCAAATCGCACCTCTGCCTCCGTCTCCTCAGTCTCCCGTCGTCGCCATTCGACCGACTCTCCTCGCCGCTCTTCGAACCGCCGTGCTACGAAAGGATGTCGACACACAAGCCTCTGTCATCGTTCTGTTGCTGCGAAACTACCTATCAACTTCGCACATCAACCAGGCTGATCTGCTCGTCTCTCACACTCAGTTCCCCGAGAACGCTGTCAACAACCAGGTGGCCCGATTCCTCTACTACCTTGGCCGTATCCGAGCTATCCAGCTGCGCTACACCGAGGCTCACGAGCATCTTACTGCTGCCACCCGAAAGGCTCCTTCCAGCAACTGTGCGCTTGGATTTGCCCAAACTGCGACCAAGCTACTGTATGTCGTGGAACTGCTGATGGGTGACATTCCTGACCGGGCCATGTTCCGGCAGCCAACAATGGAGGTCGCTCTTCAGCCCTACTTCCTGCTGGTCAAGTCGGTCCGTGTTGGTAACCTTGAAGATTTTGAGACCGCGATTGCTGATCACGCCGATACCTTCCGACGAGACGGCACCTACAGTCTCATCCTCCGTCTACGACAGAATGTCATCAAGACGGGTATTCGCATGATGTCACTGTCCTACTCTCGCATCTCACTCCGAGATATCTGCATCCGCCTCCAGCTCGGCAGCGAGGAGTCAGCAGAGTACATCGTTGCCAAGGCCATTCGTGATGGTGTGATTGAGGCTACCTTGGACCGGGAGAGAGGTTTTATGAAGAGCAAGGAGGTTGGTGATGTGTATGCTACCCGCGAGCCGGGTGAGGCGTTCCACGACCGAATCCGAGCGTGTCTCGCCCTACACGACGAAAGTGTCAAGGTTTGTTTTGTCCCTTGTGTTATTTTACGCGACTAAGCTTACCATTTTGCTATAGGCTATGCGATTTCCTATGAACCAGCACCGCCTTGAATTAAAGAACGCTCAAGAGGCGCGAGAACGTGAGCGTGAAATGGCCAAGGAGATTCAAGAGGGTGACTTGGATGAAGACGACCTCGGTGGGGACTTTGACGGCATCTAAACGGTTTAATGTCGTCTTACCTCGAGGAACTTGAGCATCTACTCTTGATCGCGCATAGTGCCTCTTTGTCGACAACATCGGGTATCTACTAATGACCCGCTTGGCGCCTAGATCGACGGTGGTTGTCTATGGGAGAACGGTGATAGAAAGGGGAAGGATTTGGAGGTTCGAAGGTATAATTGAGGCCTCCATGTATGTGTATTAGATGGTTAGTAAGGAGGAGGGTGAACTTTGAGAGAGAGCATATATTTGCTTGTTTTGTAACTTTGTCTCTGCAACTGTGCACTACAAACAGAAGCACCCGTACGAACCGGATTGCTTTGTTGTGACAGGGATGACAAGTATTGGACGTAAGAGAACAAAGAGGATGAATGACAAGAGAAGTGAGTGTTCTAGTGAATGCGATAGGTTAATACTTTGATATTGATTTGTACGCCCTTGTGTTGATTGGCAAGCGTGGGTCATGACATGCAGTAAGTTGCCTTGCAGTGCTACACCAAGCCACGATCCTTCATCTCCAACCTCCACTTACAATCTACATTAACGCAACACAAGCCTCGGCACTTCAACACTGCACAAACAGTCAGCCTTGAGCACTGCATGCATCCGCACAAGTGGAGATCAACAGAAGCCCCTAGAAGCCCCAAACAGGACAAGCAAGTCAAAGCTTCACATTGACTCATTCGGTAAACATGTCGGATTTGAGCTTCTTTGTACGCCCTGCGCCTGACATGTTTTGACAAGCTGTATCCCGGCGAACAACGACCCCTTGTTAGGTACAGAGCTCTAGTCTCCACTTGTAGGGCTGTGTCACCAGCTCAAAAGGTACGCCTTTGAAAGGTATATATAAGTGACGACTGAAGCAGTAGATTTCATTTCTTCCTTATACACAAAACCAGAAACTTGGTACGAACTTGCTAGATCGTATCGAATAAACTAAGCTGCCTTCATCATGGCTACTGCTACCGAGCTTCGGCCTACTGAGCCGCCCTCGATCTTATTTGCACACCAACATGCAACACCATCACCATCACCAACGAATCACAACGACGAGGTTGATATCGAACAGGCCACCAACCTCGCCAAACTCTGCCGCAAGAGCCTCGTCGACCTTGACCAACGCCTTCCAGGCTTCAACCCATCTCATCCTTACACCGTAGATGAGATCATCAATCTTCCGCTGGACAAGCATCGTATTGATGATGCCCTCCATGACCTTCCTCGACGCAAGTCGGCTCGACATAACCTGGCTGTTGCTATCGCTCCATTGCTGTACCCTGTACATGAGGGCTCGTTGACAGCCATCATTCGATATGAGGGTGACCGTGTTCGCCTCCGTGCCTGGGCTGCTCTTCAGCGACGATACGACATGCTCCAGGCTACCATCCGCAACGGCCACTCCACTCGGGGTCTGACTGGTGGTGCCGCCCCCGGTGTCCAGGCGCCTGTATGGGCTTCTCGTATCCTGTCTCAGGGCGCCTGGGACCCTGTCAAGCGTCCCATCTCTCTTGATGGTGTACTGGCCATTCCTATGCCCGTCGAGATCGCCCATGAGACTGATCTCGCACCGTTCCTTGGCCATCTTGAGAATGGCGGTACCTCTGAGCTGAATGGTGATGAGAAGGGCTTCGAGCTGGACGGTGGCCGAGGAGAACCATACTATGGCGTCAAAGGTGCCGAGTTCCGCAAAGGTGTCGTGTATGAGGATGGCCGTATGGATCTCTGCAAAATGGTCGTTGGACCCGACCACATTGGCAAATTGATGAACTCGCTTCGACCTAACGAGTTTGTTCGACACTTCTTGCTGGGCAATAATATTATCGGTCCCGTCGGTGCTCACGAGATTGCCAAGTTCATCCAAGACCTCCCTGACCGGATGGACACTTGGTATCTGGCTGGAAATTGCATTGACGGTCCCAGCTTCAAGATTCTCGTCGATGCCATGATCAAATCTGAGGCTGTCACCAACATCTGGCTGAAACGGAACCCCATCGGAGCCGACGCCTCAGAGGACGTGTATCGTCTTATTACCGGAGTCAAGAACTTGCGAACTCTGGACCTCGACCAGACTCAACTTGGCGATCGAGGTGTCGCCGACCTCTTCAACCACTTGGCTGCACATGACATGCCGGAGGGTGCTAAACTCCCCTTAAAGCACATCTATCTCAATGGCAACGGCATCTCAACTGAGGCTGCCAAAGGTATTGGCAAGTTCCTCATGTCGCCACACTGCGGCTTGACGTCCATCTACATGTCTTCGAACCCTCTTGGCGATGGTGGAGCCGAAGCTCTTGCACAAGCGCTACCCAAGGCACCGTATCTGACTCGACTGCTCTTACAGTCGGTTGGAGTCAGCACCAAAGGTGCTATTGCGCTCTGCAAGGCTGCTACTGGCCATCCAAGCCTCGAGGTATTTGATCTAGGCCAGGCGTTTGCAACTCATGATCTTGGTCAGGCTTACAACTACATTGAGGATGATGCTGTGCCAGCCATCAAGGACCTTATCCTAGCCAAGAGCCATCTGGCCTATCTTAACTTTGGACACTTGCCCATTACATCTCCAGCACTCAGGGTCATCTCGGAGACGGTGCTCAAGAGCCCAACGCTCGTGTACTATGCAGCGTACTCGATCCTGCCGGACCCAACTCTCAAGCCCGCGACTTTTACGCCCACAGTTGACACGCGCTTCGCCAACCCAGCTGAGCGCAAGAAGCCGGAGATTGAGCTTGACAAGGCTGTATTGGAGCATCTCACTGCCAACATCAAAGGCCGATACGGCGATGGAACGTCGTATTACCGGTTCATGGAGGAGGATAAACGCTGGCTCGTCAGCGACAAGACTGATGTGCGCAAAATCGACAGTGTGTATCGCAATCGCGATGCCGGCCTTGCGCGCCGTCGACTCTTGACTCTTGTGAAGAATTGGGAGGAGGGTGATGAGACTCTGGACCGTGTTATGGCAGCTCACGCCCCGAGCTGCTCAATTCGTCGTCATTGAGCGTGAGATGGAGATGGAGATGGAGATGGAGAGCACTTGCTCGCTTAGCCCGATCCGCGAAATTGGTATTTCTTAGTGTTAGTGATTTTTGGTCCTTGGTCAGATTGAATCAGAGTGAGTTGTTCCTAATCTCATCTTAGTATTTATGATGGTGATAGTGATGGTGATGTTAGTAGACTCAACACCAGACATGTCAACCTTTACCACCTGCAGCTGCTTCAAAACACGTGACAGCATATCTGTGTTGCTGCTCCCCGCCGACCATCGGGATGACTCTACTCTGTAATAACTTTGTACAAAACCTACATGTAACAGCAAACCCAAATGATACAGGCAGTGCTGAGGGTATAATAACTTTGTTTCTCCGCGTGCTGTTTGACACTCTTTAAACCTGAACCTCTTCGCAATCGAATCGACGCTTCAACTAATCAAGATACACATCACTTGATAAACACCAACTCGTCCAATATTTCTATACCGAGGGTCGCACAGCGATGCCTCAAAAGCGCAAGCGACCAGATCAAGACCCCGCTGCCGAGTCCGAATCCGCTGAGACTGAGACTGAGACTGAACCAACACCAACAACACTTGATCCTCAGCCTAAACCTACCGCCGCTCGACGCGCGACGCGTCAAACCCCGGTTCCGCCGCCACCACCACCTTCAACAACAGCAGCAGCAACACAACCACGTAATGAAACCGCTGTACCGCCTCCTATAATACCATCTTCAGCCTCGTCGAGAATAACAGCCTCTCCGGAGCAGAAGCGCAGCCGTGTCTCTACAGATCGTCCTCAACCGCCTCTGTCGCAACCCTCTCCAGCCGCGCCAAACCCAGCGCAAACCCAAACCCAAGCTTCTCCTCCTGTCTTGCGATGGGCTCCTCTGGAACAGCCAGGCCCAGCAATAAGGCCTCCTCCAGCAGCCATGACAAGCATTCCCGCACCTCGTCCCTCTGCCGCTGGCCGTCCGCCCTCGGATCTGGTTGCGCCTGAGATTACCTATCATGTACCTCAGTCGCATACAAATTCGTCGCAGCGGACATCGGCTCTTGTTCGACCTCATGGCCCTACGACACAACCACCGCGTATCCTCGAACGACCGCCGCCTCCTACAGTCACACCCGTCCACCCACCCAAGCCTCCCGTAGCCCCCTTTGTACGCCCACCTCTTCGAGCCGATCGCAACATTGATAAAGTCGTGTTGGGAAACATCTGCTTCAGCACATGGTACCCCAGCTATTATGGCAAGGAGATGTTAGGGGAGTCTTCGGGTAATCTAGGCAAGACTGGCAGCAAGGATACGGGCGCCAAAGACCAGGCTTCAGGCGGCAAGTCGTCATCGCGAAGGGACCGCGAACAACATCCTGTGGTTGATCGTCTCTACGTTTGCCCCAGCTGCTTCAAATACTCTAAGGAACTGATGGCCTGGTGGTATCACGTTCGTGTGTGCGAACGCAGGGCTGAGATCCCAGGACGCAAGATCTATGTTCACCCTCAAGGCCGAAGAAAAGTCTTCATACCGCACGATACTAGGACTTCTGGGCCCAAAAGGAGGAAGGGAGAAGGCAACATTCGCTACTTTGAGGAGATTGTCCAGGATGAGGGAGAATGGAGCATCTGGGAGGTGGACGGCGAGAAGGATGGGGTAAGTCTACATAGAGAACCATGTCATCCATGCTATGCAGAGACAATGCTGACTTTTTGCTCTCCCAGCTCTTTTGCCAGAACTTATCGCTCTTTGCAAAGCTCTTCCTCGACAACAAGTCTGTCTTCTTCGATGTCACAGGCTTCAACTACTTTCTGCTCGTCTACACGCCTCCGGCCAAACCTTTGTCGACTGGTGCCGCGCTCAGCTCCTCTTCTACGCACCCATCAACAGAAACTGAGCCACCAGCACCTCGGATCACCGGGTTCTTCTCCAAAGAGAAGATGTCGTGGGACAATAACAACCTTGCCTGTATTCTTGTATTCCCACCATGGCAGCGAAAAGGTCTCGGTGCCTTGCTCATGGGGGCTTCGTATGAAATCTCGCGGCGGGAGGGCATCCTGGGCGGACCAGAGAAGCCTATCTCGGATCTGGGCAAAAAGGGCTACAAGCGGTACTGGACGGGCGAAATAGCAAGGTGGCTACTAAGTATCGACATGGATGCACATGGGCCCGAAAATGAAGTTCTCGTGGACCTCAACGACTGCAGCAAGTCAACATGGATTCTTCCCGAAGATTGTCTGCAGGTGCTGCGAGACATGGGCGTTGTTGAAGAGGCGGGCTTGGGACCCAGCAAGCCCGAGGAGAAGCCCATTGTCGAGACAGATGCTGAGGAGGAAAAGAAGGGCGACGAAACAACAAAGGCTTCACCTGCCGCAGCAGAGAAGGAAGATGTGGTTACAGTGATCAAGGTGGTGCCGCGAGTGCGAGTAGATAAGCAGGCTGTCCGTCGATACGTGGCCGACAACCGAATTAGCCTAGAGCGCATGTGTGACGGTGCCGGGTTTGTCGAGGGCTATGCGATCAAGGCGCCCGAGGATGTCGAAGACGAGGACGAAGAGGAAGAATGATGAAATCTGGCGTATGGTGGTGTGTGGATATATGTATAGATTAGACGCTTCGGCGACAGTGATACCCCCTGGTTCAAAACAATTGAGCTTCATCTAAAAATCATCAAGTTGTATCACCTCTTTGTTCTGTCTGTTTTGTCGTTTCGTTTCTAACGGGATCAAGAATATTCATGATATATCCCAGTTCAAGAACATGAGCCGAAGAGCATGCCACAGAGCACTCTGTCATGGACGCAATTGAGTCTCTGAGCTTCCTCATGTCTTGCTTTGGGGGCGAGCGGAGTGATATTTGTCGAGAAAGAGACCGATGACATTGGTAAGGTAGGTAGGCGGAATGGGTGCAAGTCAATGGCTCTGTTCTCTTCATCTCGTCACCACCGACTCTTTTTTGCAATCAATACATCACCCACCTTATCATATCTGTCTGGCCGATGCCGGCATGCGTCCCCAATCCCTAGAGGGGTAAGGAGCTTGGACCATGTAGATATCTTTTGCACCAGGTCAGGTTCCTCAACCCGATATTCTCCTTGGCACACCCCCTTGTGCCGAAAATTTTTCGCTGTTTGGGTTGCGCAGTCAGTGACAGTCAAAGAAGACAGGCAATCCCAATTTCGGCGGCTTCAGAAGCCCCGGTAGCCCCAGACTGCGCTACGGTTGCTCCAAACTGCTGTTTGTTGCATTGCCTGGGGACTTAGATTTCAAGATGAGATGTGAAATATGGGGAGAACTTTCTGATAACAACCTGAGTGGCTGAGGTGAGACGGGAAGCACAAGGCACAAGGCTGTAGACGCGGTATACAGTGCGTGATCATAATGTTCATACATGCTCAATTAGGTTCTGGCCGCTGTGAGAGTGATCATGTCAGGCTCAGAGTAACAACCTTCAGTACTTTGACCTCCTCATGAGCATCCAATACAATTGCTCTGCATTCAAGCTTTCCTGCACAGAGGAGGCACGACTAGTGTCAGAATATCGTCAGAGAGGATCATGACAACCTCCAAGGTCAACTGCCATGAAGTTAATCTCATCACCAATGAAACAGAACATGTCTGCAAAAGAAAAGTTTGTGCTAAACCTTTCTAAGCAATCAATGGACGCGGCTGCGTCACATCAAAGCTCCCCTGCTGAGGCTGCAGCCACCCGTTGCTGAACAGCCAATCTCTGCGCACTGTTCTATCTTCGGCGGTCAAACCCGTTGGGTACCTACTGTTCATTGACGGGAGACGGAGCTGGGAAAAAATTTTCCTTGCCCAACGACGACAAACCTTCGACCCACTGTCATTTCCCAGCTTTTTGGCTGTCAACACATGGCCCAAAGAGATTGATTCTTTGCTGGTATGCCAACGATGATAGAACCTGCTTGCTAGGAGTCACGTAACGAACAGTGTCTGTTTTGTCGTCAAGATTGATGCTCGAGTTCCATCGCTAAAAGTCACCAAGGATATGAGTATTGGAGCTTGTTCGGTGGGTGCCGTTAAGCTCGACACGTACCAACTATTTCTGATACAACATCGCACTGTATTATGCCATCTGAGATCTTGCTGGGGAACTTGTTTTGTTCGCTTCTGTGCATTAAACCCATCTCAAGCTTTCTCATGGAAGATCTGACTGATTCGCTCATGGCGCCTCGTGAAGCCACCAAGTGGACTTCGGTTAGTACTGTGTGGCAGGTACTGTACACTTGGGCATCGGAGGGGTGTGCTACTCACCAGGACTGACATTCAATTCACTCAACTGGCCAATAGTTGCCAACCTTCGGCAACCTTCCAATGTCCAGGTACCAGCCGGACAGCCTGCTGATATCAAATTGAAGCAAGCGCCAGTACATTGTCTGATACCTTGATTCAACGAGGTAGAACTTGAGGTATAATGCAAGACGAACAGCTACCTTTCAGTGCCCGTTCATCATATCCAGCAGGCAATCATTGCAATTCAGGCTTCTTTTCTGCTTCTCTTGATTGCATTGTCTCTCGGAAATCCGGTAGGGCCGTCGTTGTCCGCAGCTCGTAGAACTGTCGCTAGGTCCGCGGCGTCTTTTTTAGTCTACTGTACTCCGTGTTGGTAGGGGTCTTCGCTGTTCCGGCTTTGTCCCTCCTTCGTACCGTGCCAGATTTCGCTCAATGTTGCGCGTTCCATCACCGGCCGGCCTAGCTGGCGCTCGTCGTGGCCCTTCTCCCATGATTCATGGTCCACCGCCAAGCGCGTCTCTCCGACTGTAAAAGCCTCAGGCCTTAAAGTCTTCCAGTTCATCCAGATCAATCACAGCTCAGCATTCTCGCATATCACTCCACCCGATTCCCTCCGACGGCTAAGCAGCCCGTGCAGAGTCCAAACCCCTGGCAGAATTCGCACCCGTGATATCATCCTCTTCTTGCCTTTCTTTCAGTGCCTTTTGGCCTGCTCAATGGGCCCGTAGCGCTCGAATTTGTAGAGCAAGTCTCCCTCTCTTGTAGTTTCGTGTCCAAGTCACCATTTTCACCCGGCTCCCTCGTTAAGATGTCTCGTCCGGATTCATCTTTGTTCCCTTTCCTCCCACCGTTGCCCCGGCTGACATCCTCACCCCCCTGACAATATCCACTCGTGTGGGTCCACCTATCCTCACTTTCGTTCCGGCTCCAGACGCTTTCTCTCTTCCCTTTTCCTTCTTCCACTGCCGTCTTTAAACCTCCCATCAGCCTCTTTCTCCCTTTCAATCATCAACCATCTCCCCTCACACAACCATCACAATGGCCTCTTCTCGTGTCTTCGCCTCTCGCCTGGCCTCCCAGATGGCCGTCAAGGCCGCTCGCCCTGCTGTGCGTGCCCCCGTCGCTGCTGCCAGCAAGCGAACCATCTCTGGTAAGTTCTTGATATGGCGAAAATTTTTCTTCGAGCTCAATTGAGCTCGGTGCCGAACCCGACTCGATCGAAACTCGCCCATCGGTATCAATGATCAATTCGCTCACAATTGGTTCAAGGCGCCAGCCCTCTCCAGGCCATGAAGCGCCAGACTCTTCTCCAGGCCTCCACCCGCAACGCCTTCCAGGTCCAGCGCCGTGCCTACTCCTCCGAGATCGCCCAGGCTATGGTTGAGGTCTCCAAGAACCTGGGTATGGGTTCCGCCGCCATCGGTCTGACTGGTGCCGGTATTGGTATCGGTCTCGTCTTCGCTGCCCTCCTCAACGGCGTTGCCCGCAACCCCGCCCTCCGAGGCCAGCTCTTCTCCTACGCCATTCTGGGTTTCGCTTTCGTCGAGGCCATTGGTCTTTTCGATCTGATGGTTGCCCTCATGGCCAAGTTCGTAAGTTAACCCTGCGAGATTCGTGCTGTCGTGGCAGTTTTGGGGGTATCAGCTAATCAACTCTTCCACCTTTAGACCTAAGCTATTTCCCGGCCAATTGGGAAGGCTCGTGCCGAATGATCGAGTCAACGATACGGAGGAGGCTGCTGAGTGTCGTGCATTATGCCGTGTCTTGAAGATTTTGACATGGATGTACTTGATGCCAGCTTGCACGATAGAGGGGAGGTTGTCTTGTAATAGACGGGATAGAGAACTGGGAGGGACGTTGATCATAGGCACTTTCCTATGATTAGAGTTGGGGAAATTCTTGCATATTTCCTCCCAGGGACCGATTTGTAAAATAAAAAGCCTCATTCATCCCGCTTCTTCCAATGCACTAGGATTTTTTCCTTTTTGATCATCAAATACCCCACGGTTTGAAAAGCCAATTAAGGCCATTGATAATGGCTTAATTGACGTCTCAATTGACTTTGGATTGATGACATCTTCCCGAGTAGCTCCTCTTGCATGAGAGCTGATGCTGGCATGAGGCATTTGCTTGAGCTCCCGTGGGCCGGTGCCGGGGGGCTCCTCTTGCCAGCTTAACCGAGTTGACCCGGGGCCTGACCAAGGTCTCGCAGCACATGGCGGTATCCCTAGGCGCGTTGATGCCTGTGTTCCAAGGCACAACATTTCGATCGAAGTTTGTTCGCAATATGGACGAAAACCCCACACGGTGCAAAAGTTGTTGACGATAGCGTGGGTCGCTAGTCGTAGTGCCTCATGTAAACCAATCGGGCGGCCATGAGGGAACTGTGCGGGTGGATCAAGAAAAGATTCAATGGTCCAGGGGATTGATAGTGGATCTGATGAGAAGTATGTAAAGAAACACAAATCCACCTGACGATTACGACGAGCGGGAACGAGTGGCTTCAAACACCGAGCAGGTGTAAATGCCAGGTCGATATGCAAAGCCACGCCAGGATAATCGATTCGACAGACCACTTCCAGGAGCTTGCAGACTGACTTATCGAGTCCTTAGCCACGAGAGGGATCTGCTGATGCTTTGAAGATGCTGCGTGGTTCCGACATTTGCGAAAACGAGACGAACGAACATCTGGGCGACGATTGACACACAGCCACAGCCGAGAATGACCAGCCTTAGAAGTATACGGCGAAACACCAAGAATTCCTGCAAGAGCATGTTGGATTGTGTTCATGGAAACATCGTTGTGAAGCTTGGCGGTGCTCGAATGCTGGACAGGTATATGGACGGCACGAAACTCTTGCAATAGGTAGTCGGTGAACAACGCCACTGCGACGTGAAAGCATGAGTAGATCTTTGTGGGGTAACGTATTGCAAACGTTGGTAGCCTCTTGAGTAAGGACTGGCGAGCGCGGAGAGGAACGTGTTATGGTGATTCAAGGCCAAGGTCGAGAGCCAGTTCAAGTGAACAGTGGTGTTGAGAAAGTGACTGTCTGGACCATGGGGCAGACATAGCTTCACAATATCGGTATGTAAACTCGCGTTGTGCTGGGAGGGGACGTATGGGATGTTGAGTAACACTTGTGTGCTTGGTCTCAGTGAGACTGAAATACACCAAGTCTGTGGGAAAGAGCAAGGAAGTTCAAACTTGAGAGGAAAGAAAGGAAGAAATGAACTCGATCACCAACCTGGGCACAAAATCATGTGCCGGATTCGTACTCAGTAGGTGAGGCGAGAACATTGTCGTGGCTTGGTATTAGAATGCCGCAATGGAACCGCTCATTTCTCGATTTCCAGGTCCTGCCTTCTTGACCGGCTCAATAGGTAGATCGTCGTGTGCTCTAACAAAGGTCCACTCGACTCCACCGTTGTTAGAGCTGGCGCAGTTTTGCCGGTATAAGTCGTTGGAAAGCTGTAACGACATGGCAACTCGAGTCCGTCACTCCATGATTGAACAACACCAACGATATCGAAGAAGGAGGGAGCAAAGGGAAATAAGAATGCTGCATTTTGGGTGTCATCCCGTTCGTTGGTTTCCCCTCACTTGGAATCACATGACCTGCCAACTCTTGTCTGGCAACCCGCCCCCTTTGGGCAAGCCATTGTGTCACATCGCGAAAGGGATCAGGGCATGTCGGGTTCTTGTTGCATGCCGAATGCAGGGTGCAGAGACACAGCCGACGGCGGGTATGGGATGGAGAGAGTGACCTGAATCACTTGGTTTCGGGCTCTGTTTTACGTCGTGGGTGTGAAAGCAGCGGTGGTCGTAACGCGTGCCCAAAGAAGGCGTTGTGCGTGAGAGGATAGACGCAAAGGTAGGGGAGGCGGTGGAGGAAGAAAGAGAAGAGAAGAGTAAGCCAGGTAGGTCCTCGAGGTATTAGGTTGTTATTGACAAAGCCAAGTTCCGAGTAATGCCATGGCGACAGAGGGAGATTATCCGAGTCACAAAATGAGGGGAAGGAGACGCTGTGGCTGCCGCAAGATGAAGGGGGAAATCAGCCGAACATGTCTTCTGTATTTGGCAGGAACGCCTGGGATGGATGGCACCTTCCCGTTTCCTGTGGTTGGCAATGCCACCCATACGCCTCGGGCCTTGGACGTTGGGGTGCCATTTGAGCCTGTCAGCAAAACCCAAATGGACGCGTACGTTTTTGTGATTTGTCAAAGCGCAAGGGGAAGAAGACACTCTTGACTTGGTTGCTTCTTTTAGACTTTCTTATGCAAGATATGATATCTTGACCGATACAGTGTTTTAGATAGTTGAAATTATAATACACGACACTTTCCCTTTCTTCTTTTATTGAACTGTCTTTCGCTTTCCGGCAGTTGCTACATCCTCAGAGGCCACCAAAGCGGGGAAAGAGTGAAAATCCGGGGTAACTTGGGGCGCGGGAAACCCTGGTCTCCCTTCCGTTGTGGAGCTTCGGGTCTCTGCCCACTGGGGTGATTCAGGTTTCACAGAGCGATTACCTCGACCCATCGTTCGATTCGTATGTGCAAGTGTTTCGATTACCATCGATCCAATTCGTCGCTGAAAGCATATATTATCGTGTAGGGTTGCAATTACCGTTATTAAGGCCTATTCTTTCCTATCCTGCTCACTCAACAAGTCAACAATGCATCCGGCAGACTCTATACCCCCCGGCTATTGCCTCCTCTTCACCTCACCCCCAAATCACCACACATCACCCCAACCCTTCCTCTTCAAGCTGTCAAGTCACACAAACCATACAAAATAGATACCAGGATTAGACACAAAAATTCAGCTATCAAATACCTAGCTTGCGTCGTAGCTGTACGTGCCCCAAAACTCCTCTTTCATCCTGGTTACCCGATACATCAACACACAGCCTTACTTCTTGAATGTAGCACTGCGTTCTCCTCTGACTGGCGGTGCCTTCCGTGCGCCCTTGATATCAGTATCCGCAGACTTCGAATAAGGGTCAAAAAACTTCTTCTTGCCTTTGGTGTCTGCTCCCGCGTCATTCGGCTCCCTGTTCGCGTGCAGCACCGAGGTAGCCTTGCTATAGTCGAAGGGTACAGCATCGAACTTTTTGGCCTTGTCGTCTTGTTTCTTCTGCTTCTTCTGGGCCTTGCGGGCCTTCTTGGCTTCTTGTCGTCGAAGTCGCTCTTGTTCGGCCTTTTTCTCTTCAGCCTTACGTTGCTTACGGCGAGCGCTCCTCGACGTTGCCTGGTCGGGCTCATCCTCAATAGCGATGACCCCATTACCCTGCATTTCCTCGTCGCTGTCCGACTCTGATGATTCCGAGTCTTGCTCACTCGAATCGGATTCTTCTACTGCCTGTGACTTTCGCTTCTGCCCTCTCTTCAACGTAAACTCCTCATCATCCTTTTCAACGTCAGCGTTACCAGCTGCATTCTCCACATCCACTGGTTGTTCAGTAATGACGGCTGTCTTGTCGGTGGCTTCATCATGTCGAACGTCTCCCTCAATCGAGCCTTGTTGTACGAATTTCTGCCAAGGAAAGGGAACAAGATCCTCCTTCTGCGTGCCGGACGATCGTGCCGAAACATCCCACTGAGTACTGATCGGCATGTCTCCAAATAACTGTGACCGGGTCAGTCTGCTGACCGTGACCTCTCCATCGAGATCTGGTAACCTTGTGGTTGTTCTAGCTGCAAAAGGCATCCCATCCTTCTTTATAGTATCCGGTGCCATTGAAGTAAAGAAGTGAAGCAAGCTGGGGCCACCTTTCGCCTTGGTCTCTCTGATCCGTTCCCAAATCTCGTTGAATCGAGGTCTTGCTAGGGATGCATTAAGAGGCAGTGTGCTGTGAAGGGCCTTTGCATCAGGCGGGTTGATTCGGGCGATTTCAGCAATATCCCTAGTGCTGAGGACGTAGTTGGCACTCTCATCCTCCTTTCTCGCCGTGTCGTCTCTCCATTTCCACAAGGCTCTGAAAATGGCGAATTGCTCACTGTCGAAAGCCAGGTGCGAATTCCTAAAAATGTAGCCATACCAGCCACGGGAGCCTTCGCCAGTCTCCTCGTCGAAACTGGGGTGTTCATAGCGAGAGAGTGATTGCTCCCTTGATTTCTCAACGGCTCGGCCTATGTAGTCTTTCTCGAGATCGACTTTATCAGAGGCAGCAACAAGTTCATTTCGTACTCGATCATAAATGTAAAGCAAATAGTGAGTATCTGAGCGGGCATAGTACATCATTTCCTCGGGTAGCGGCCTGGATATGAGTTAGTATAGTGTCCTGACAAGGCGTTAGGAACGTACCGTATTCTCCAGTCTGCTAGTTGATATTGCTTGTCTGCATCAAAGTCGACAAACTTAGACAACAGGTAGGCCAAGCTCTTTGCCGGATAGTGCAGCTGCTCGCAGGCAAAAAATGTATCGAAGAGGCCATTCACGTAGAGTCCCAAATCTCGCTGTAGCCACACCATGTCCATGTACGCGCCATGAAAGACCTGCTTAAGTTAGAGGGGATTTCTATCGCTGAATTTCAATAAACACACCTTGACTATTTTGGGATCGGTAAACACTTCGTTCAGAATTTCGAGTTTGTGGCGCCATGGCTGCAGAGTATCCACGATCCAATCCTTTTCTCGTGTGCTGATTTGCATGAGCGAGACAAGTCCGATGTAAGTCCTGAAGTCATGATGTTCTAGATCTACAGCAATCTCTTTGGCTTGTTTGAGTTCTTCCAGCATCTCGAGAACACCCTCATATGTGTCGACAAAGGTGGCTTGGGTAGTTTCAACTGGCTGGTACATGATAGGCTCGGCTTCCTTGTAGACTTGTCTCGGGTATATGTTGCGGATGATCTCGTGTTCGTAGGGGTGCTGGTATCTGGAGCACCAAGGTCAGTGATGAGGTTCAAGGTCGCATCTCCAGCCTCTGCTTTAGGAGTGGATTTGCCCTGGAACTTCTAAGGCGGACGTACTGTGGTATGCCTTCTTCATTGGGGACTACATCGAGGCTTTCTTCCAAAGAGACCATGGAGTTTGGCTTGGACGTGAGGATCGGCTTCCATGGAGCAGGTGCGAAGTTATCAGGCTTTCGTTCGAATAGGAGTTGAGGCTTGGAGATATTGGCATTTCGAATGACCTTATTTGTCGACTTTGGCTTCTTGGACTTTGTCGCCTGAATAGTTATTAACCATGATATTGGAATAATTTAAGAGGTGGCCTACAGAATCGGGTACAGGTGGTTCCTTTCTCTTGACAAGCCCTGTGTACTCGTCCAACGCTGTGTCGGCTTTCTCGAGCGAGGAATCGACGACATCGACGACTCCCCTCCAGTTCATCTCGATGTCTTCCACATCCTCAAGCTTGGGCGCCTTGACACCACAAGCCTTCCCTGCAGAATGCAGAAGTCGTGTAGAGAGTTCGAGTATTCGGGAGGTTCGATCATCGAGCTGTTGTCCCACATGGGGATTAACCGTACGCTGAAAGCTTAAATCTTCGGCAGCGATTCGATTCACAGTCTTTACGGTTGAGACAAGTGATTTCTGAACATTCTCCTGAAGTGATTTGAAGTCCTGAGATGGCTCCATGTTTGCGACAGGAAATGCGCGTTACGCGAGTAGTTGATGGCTTTGTGTTGAGGTCGCGATGCGGCATTGATCCACGAAAAATTCCAAGACTAGGCGCAGGTGCTCTTATCGATAAGATAAGATTACATGTGCTTTTCACCTTGCGGCAAAACAAGAGAAGACCTAATGTAATCGAATACCAAGAAGATGATGTATATAATCTTTGGGGAGAACCCTGAAGATTAAACGCGATATTCCTGCTGCCTCCTAAGTTTATTCTTGAAGAAGGTGCACCTATATTTACGCGCTTTCGATGTAAGGCCTGAAGCTAGGGCGGCTTCCATTTGCGCTTCTGGAAAAGCAGGGTACTCAGTCAAACAGTTTAGACTTTATCATTACTTGAGTACCTATCATAATATCCTTAGAGCCATCCTAAATCTAAAAGGAAGACTATACCTAATGATCTAAGTTCTGTGTTATATAGATTAATTTTCACTAATTTGGTGCTAGAAAACCAAGATGCTTTATCTAAGTACTAAGTATGCATTAAAGTGGCAGCTTATGCGTTTTCTATCATCCGCCAGGCTCACAAATCGAACATATGAATTTCTACTGATTTCTTATAACTTCCTAGATACGTAGACAAGCGATGAAGATATTGATCAAAGCAGATAGCGGCTACCGGCCCGACGGTTATGCATGGTTATGAAATTGCAACAGCCGGAAGGTTGCAGTCCAAACCAAGCCAATTTCTTTTTCAAGCTTTTCTTATGTTATTAGGTAGTAGAACTAGGGGATAGAAATCCAGGACATTCTGGTCCGGCCAACAAACCTGATCAAGACGCAACATGGTCATGTTCTTTCCGGCGATTGGTTGGCTGGGTGTGCGATAGTAAAGTCCACTTATGGTTTGGATTTGGGAGCCAATCTAGCCAATATCTGACATGGAACTTAGCGTACCTTGGGCCTGGAAACGGTTGCATGCCATGGAAGCAGATGGTTATTCTCTGTCAGTTATGGAACCCAGACGAAGTATGCCATGAATGCGTCACTTTTTGGTAAAAAGGACGGATGGCTCAACAAATTCCAACCAAGCTTTGAATCATCCATGTGGAGACTAGTTAGTTCACTCTTGACCGGTTTTTGTCATTTGCAGGTTTCAATACTTTAAACGAGAACATAATGTCCGTGATGCCCGTATGATGGCCGATGAATCGATCCCGTCTCCGGAAGCACCTCCGGGCCATGCTCCGGGACAAGCCTGAGAACTGCCAATAGTAGACGCAGAGGAGTGGAGAGAGCGTGTTTTGCAGCCCGACTTGATTCGTGTTTGGTGATTTCGTGCCTCAGAAGCAATGGTGGTGTTAGACATTGCGTTTTTCTTTGGTGATAGTGGCCCGGGCCGTGTGGTAGCCTGGGCCTGGCTGTCGATGCAGATGCTGCCCTCCATTCCCAATTTGAAGAAAACGGGCCGGATCTGGATGTTCAGCGGATAGGTAGGTAGGTGTGAACGGGTTAAGCGGAAGCTATCGGCTTGATTGATTTGGACGCAGGTCAGATCAGATGCATGCTGACTGGGATAAGTATATGGACGAGAGTTTGTCGACTTTGTGTGTTGAATTGTGTTGTTCAAAATGTTGATGATTTACACATGTCGAGAGTTTGTTGACTAGGTAGGTAGTAGTACACCATAGGTTGCCTGGTGATCCCGCCCCGTCTTCAACGGTCCCCATTCCTTCTGACAGGCAGGCACAAGGTACAGTAACAGTGGGTAGTACCTTCCTGGACAATCATCAATGGATGTGCTGAGCTGGGCAGGTTGCAGCTGCCATTGCCAGATGTGCCTGCCCCTCACTTGCCGTCTTTTTATCCCCTCAGCCCCATCCTTGCTTCTGTTTGGTTTCTTCTGCTTTCTCTTGTTGTCTTATTTAGACCTCATCTCTCCCTTCTTTCGGCCTCTCTCATCTTCTCGAAACAACATCATCTCGGTCAAGTCAAGATTATATGACTGTGCTCCTTCCTACCTCTCAACTCGTCTGCAAATAAAACGACTGATAACAATCAACAAAAGAGATCCTTGTTTCTTCAATACCTACCGTATCCGCTTACCACGCTCTTCTCCAATAAATCGACTGACCTTACGCGCAATAGCGTCATCGTTTTACTGCTCAACGACCCAAAGCTCCTTGCGCTAACTCCACTACTGGGGATCTACGCCTCTCGGCTCAGCGCCAGCTCTTAGGCTCTCCGTGCCCCTCCACAGGCCATCGACGTCGTCCTCGAAGAATCTTGACGAGACCGATCTCACTCCGACTTTTTTCCCTCTTCTCTCTTCTTCTCCTTTTTGATCTCCTAATATCTGGAGCTCAAAATTGAAATACCTTCTTTTTATTTTTCCTCCCATTGCCATCATGCCCGGCGCTGTCGACGACGGCCAGGCCGCCCCCGGTCGCCTGCTACTGCTCTCTAACCGTTTGCCTATCACCATCAAGCGATCTGAAGATGGAAGCTATTCATTTTCCATGTCCTCTGGTGGGCTCGTCACTGGTCTTAGCGGTCTCAGCAAGACCACTAGCTTTCAGTGGTATGGCTGGCCTGGTCTCGAGGTTCCCGATAATGAAGTCGAGGGCATGAAGCAACGCCTAAAGGATGAGTACGGCGCACATCCTGTCTTTATCGATGATGAGCTTGCGGACAGACACTACAACGGCTTCTCGAGTAAGCAATGCCTATTTCTAGGTCATACTTGTTTCATATCTAACAAGATTCTTCTACAGACTCGATTCTCTGGCCCCTCTTCCACTACCACCCTGGTGAGATCACATTCGATGAATCTGCTTGGGCCGCATATCAAGAAGTCAACCGCCTCTTTGCCAAGACTGTTATCAAAGACGTCCAAGACGGCGATCTTATCTGGGTTCACGACTACCACTTGATGCTTCTCCCCCAGATGCTCCGCGAGGAAATCGGCAACTCGAAAAAGAATGTAAAGATCGGCTTCTTCCTCCACACCCCATTTCCCAGCAGTGAAATTTACCGAATTTTGCCTGTGCGAGAGGCACTACTTACTGGTCTTCTTGACTGCGATCTTATCGGCTTCCACACATACGACTACGCCCGTCACTTCCTCAGCAGTTGCTCTCGTATCCTCGAGTGCCCGACAACTCCCAACGGTGTTGACTGGAACGGTCGCTTTGTGACTGTTGGCGCCTTCCCCATCGGTATCGACCCAGAGAATTTTGTGGAAGGTCTCAAGAAACCAAAGGTGCAAGAGCGCATTGCTGCTCTCAGCCGAAAGTTCGAAGGTGTCAAGCTCGTTGTTGGTGTCGATCGTCTGGATTATATCAAGGGTGTCCCCCAGAAGCTACATGCTCTTGAGGTGTTCCTCACTGAACATCCGGAATGGATTGGTAAGATTGTTCTGGTTCAAGTCGCCGTGCCTTCGCGACAGGATGTCGAGGAGTATCAGAATCTACGTGCTGTGGTCAATGAACTGGTGGGTCGTATTAACGGAAAGTTTGGCACCATTGAGTTCATGCCTATCCACTTCCTTCATCAGTCTGTCAACTTTGACGAGCTTACTGCTCTGTATGCCGTCTCCGATGTCTGCCTGGTCTCGTCTACTCGCGATGGCATGAACCTCGTATCTTACGAGTACATCGCTACACAACAGAAGAATCACGGTGTTATGATTCTTAGTGAATTTACAGGTGCTGCGCAATCTCTCAACGGCAGCCTCATTGTCAACCCTTGGAACACGGAGGAGCTTGCCAATGCCCTGCATGACGCCGTTACCATGAGCCCTGAACAACGCGAGGCCAACTACAAAAAACTTGAGCGCTATGTTTTCAAGTATACAAGTGCTTGGTGGGGCGCCAGTTTTGTCGCTGAAATGACTCGCCTTAGTGCTGAGAGTACTCAGCCCAAGACTTTGCGCAATGTCTCAGGTGCTGTCGTTGGACTTGGTCAGAAGGCACAGGAGGCTGTTGCTGGAATCGAGAAGAAGGCCGAGGAACTATTGACCATCGACGAAACAAAAGAAGGTGATTCGAGCAAGGCACCCTCTCAATAAAAGTTGTATTTTAGCAATGGGACATGGGTATTAAAGGACGAGTTCATGAGTTCAGGTTCAAGCGGTCATGGTTTGGGATCTCTTTACAGTCTGTTCTTCTTTTACTAAATCAAAATTAAATCTCGACGACCCTTTCGGTTATCTTCTGTGCCCAAATATACGCTCTACATGTATGTCCAGAATTCGGCGAAGCTCCTGTCCCTTTTCTCTAGGCGTCGTTTCCTCTGCTCCCATAACATAGGTAGTTGATATTGGGTCACTACGGTTAGATGCGTTGGACGTCCGCTGTTACTTGATAAACTCTTCTAGAATTGAACCAGAAATCTACATTGCCTACATACAAATCCTATGTTTGCTTGAGGACGGAATAGCGTGCATACAAGTGTGAAGGATGAATCGAATTGATTGTGACGCAGATGCATCAGCTGCTGGTATCTAAACAAAAAGCATAAAGGTTTGAATAGCCCATGCCTGTAAATTCCAAATTCCACCAAACTCCCTATCAGTCGGATCTCATTGTAACATCGCGACACCCCCAGTAACTTCCCCCTTATCTCAAATCATCAAAAATCTGCATACTCGGGTGCCCTTAACTAGTAGGGAGCGTTGACAATATCGTCCTTGCCCAGTTTGTATCGACCACTGTCCCGAGTTCCAATGCGACCAGAACCTCTGCGCGAGTCGCTGAGTCGAATATTACCAATGATGCTTTCGCGAGTAGGCTTCCGCAAGCTCTGTTTAGCTACCATGTTGACCTCATTGGGAAGGGCAACAATGACGTTCTTGTCGGAGCCATACTTGAAATCGTCAGCCTTGACCTCCTCTTCGTATCGTTTAATTTTATAGGCGGCCTTCATGCCTCGGAGGACTCGCTTCAGGTTCCATTCGATGATATAAGGCCCCGTGGCCGTTATGATACTTGTCTCCTCAGATCCTTCACCAGTGTTGAACTTGGCAGGAGTAAAGGAAACTGGCTTGCCCGTCTCGTGGTAGAACTGAGCAACATGCTCAGGGGTGAGCGCCAGACGGCGAGGGTGAGGCTTGTCATTGGCGGAGAAGGGCTTCTCGAAACCGAGCTTGCCCTCGTTCTTGCCAGACTTCTGCTGAGCATCAACAAGGAGGATGTAGTTCTTGGTGGTGCCCAGGATCCATCGACCGTCTGCGGATACGTCCATGCCAGTGATGGGGTCACCAAGGGCGGGAAGCTGAGTCTTGGCTCGGATACCTAGGCGATCAAAGAGGCGGATGTCACCCTTGTTGCTGGCAACAGCGATGTAGCCCTTTTCGGTAGTTGCAAGGGCGGAGAAGTCATTCTTGGAGGCATACTGCTTCATGTCGGTGTCGACAAGCTTGTTGCCAGACAATCGAGGATCAACACGATACAGGGCATTGTTTGAAACACCCAAAAAGGTCTGCTCAGAAGTCATCTGCGCAAACTTGTTCTCGGGTGCAAATGTGACAACAGGGATGTCGTCATGTACATTCCACTCATCTACCACTTTGCCATATTCGAGATCCATGCGATAAAGCTTGGTGGGATCGATCTCGTTCTGCATGATAAGGTCGCGATCCTCACTGTGCAGCATAACCTTCTTCGGATTCATCAGTTTGCCACCAGGGGTTGTGACCTTAGAAATATTGGTAGAAAATTCGAGGTGGTTGTTGGGAGTATGCTTGAAAACGCCAATCTTGGATCCACGAACGACAAAAGATCGGTCATGCTTGTAGCCAACCGCCAGCTGAGAGTTGACTTCACCATCAGCGTTCTTAGGAAAGCTGCTGTCGTTCTCCTCATCACTATCGTACTCTTCATCTCGAGCACGATCGTCCTCGATCTCCTCCTCTTCCTCTTCTTCTTCTTCCTCCTCCCCTTCAGTCAAAGGAGCATCTTCCATAGTCAGGTCACCGAAGGAGTCAAGAACGTATTCGCGTTCCTTATCTTGCATCTTTTTCCACTTAGTCTCGTTGAGCTTTTCCCAGATAGCTTGCATAATAGCTTCTTGAAACTTCTCCAGAGTTGGTTGATCTTTGAAGCGGAGAAGCCAAGATCGTGCGGTACCATCGTTGCTGAAGTGGTTGAAGACAAAGGAGAGGTATTCAAAGTCAAAGACGGGGTTGAAATCGGCGACGACGGGTGTGCCTAACCAGGCCTTGTTACTGGATTCAATTTGGAGCCAATATTCCCATTTCCCAACCTCAGAAACTTGAGCAATAACAGACTCATCGACAAGGGCAAAGTGACCAGGCTGAGGGTCAAAGACGTGAAGTTCGGCTGTCACTGCAGCATAAATTTCGAGGGCTTCGGGAGGGTTGCTGGCATCGGGTCCAGTCAAAACGGGGGCCTCGATTTCCTGTTCAGGAACAACAACAGGCTCCCGCTTCACGCCCGAGTTGGCTGTATTCTTGGAAAGCATGTCGTCGACGGATTCGATTGATCGTGCAAGCGTAGGGCTGTGGAGAGGGCTGGCAGGTGGAATAGGGTCCTCTTCTTCAAATTCAAATTGCTCCAAGTCGAGTTCCGAAGCGGTGGAGTTGTGTTTGCGGTACTTGCGCTCGTATTGACACTCTTGAGTAACTCTCACGAACTGCTGTACTTGTGCCGATGTAACGGAGGAGTCGCAAACAAATTGGAAGAGATCGCCAGTATCGCCGCTGAGGTCCTTCCAAGCTAGAACCTTGTCGCCGCTGTCTCGAATCTCAAAACGAAAGTGCAGAGCCTCGTCTAGGAGGAAGGTCTTCTCGTCCTTCTCTGAAGCAAGCACGTCGATCTCTGCGTCTTCTCCTTCTTCCTCGGCTAGAAGCTCAGCTTCGCCTTCTTCAAAGACCCGCTGGACGACAAGTTGGTATTGGAATTCTTGGTTGGTGCGACGGATGCGGATAGTTGAGTCTTTGAAGATGAGCTCGGAATAGCCCTTTGGGGATAAAGGTCGGACGAGGTAGAGTTGGCCTTGAGGAAGCTCGATCAAAGCTTCTTGTGTGCCTGAGCCGAAGATGAACTTGCCGACTGTGAGAAGGCGGGGGGTTAGCTGTCTTATACTCTTGATTGGAGGAGAAAAGGTGAGATGAGCATGGATGGTGTAGAAAGGTAAATGAAGGAGGGATGAGACAGACAAAGCGACCAGCCACGACCAGGGTCAGCCGTTTCTGGTCTTTTATGCTCAAAGTGTAGATGGTGTTGGTTCAAGGAAAGTAGGAGGTAGGGATGATGCGGGGCAGCAGCTACTTACTATTTCGTAGGGCGAACATGCTGATTTTGGGAGCGAGTGCCTTGATAGACACAGAAAAGAGGGAAGGAAGGGAAAGAGTGCGCAATGCAGCACTTGCGCGGTGGTTGTTGTTGTTGTTATTGGCTCTGAATCACAAAGTTGCAGTGCGGGCAGTATTCCCTAGGTAGGTAAGTTTAGGGAAGAAGAAGGAGAAAAGAAGAAGGGGAAGTTGGCGATGTTATCGGCACGACGGACTAAAAAAGTTGGGTTGTGACGTGACGATAAGACACGGGCAGGCAGAGCAGGCAGAGCAGGCAGAATAAGCTTCCTCTTTCCTTGTCTCTCTTTGTCTGTTCTTGGTCCTTGCAGGTAAGGTACAGCAGGCAGGTAGGCAGGCAGACACCTTCCCGTGACAGAGAAAGGGCGGTAGATTTGACTGGCCGACAACTTGGACAAGATCAAGCTACCTCTGTAGAGCGTGTGGAAAGAAGAAAGACAAGCTGCGTCATAACAGAAGGTACAGATACAGATTGGACTCACATTTATTTTTTTAGGTATGTGTACTTTCCCTCAAGACTTGGTCGGAGGGGTGAAGAAGGAGGGGTCTTTTTCGCCACAACTGACCTCTGACATGCGCCACTGAGGCTAGTGGTAAAGTTGGGAATAGTTACCTGCCACCCTGGACTTGAATAAGATCCATGGATATCTGCGATAACAGCATTACCTATTAAATAAGATTCTTTATTCAACACCTCTGAAAATAGACAGTTAGAAGTTAACCGGTTATGTCGTTTACGCTAGATGTTGTAAGCTACCTAGTCCATGACAGCAAACAGGCCAAGGCTTTCATGCAGGTTCCCCTAAACATCAAAGAACGTGCCTTGCATGCTTGCTTCAGAATCCAACGTAACAAACAACTTCATATCGCAGCAAATATTCTTAGAATAGACACTTTCACTAATCAAAGTTCACCGCCGGCCTGAACATGGATACCCTCCTTCACCTCTTCTTCCACGGCCACCTGCTCATTCAGCTCATCCTCAAACCAGTCGAGGACAACATCCGGGCGAGAGACCCCAGCAAAGTCGTCTGCAACCAGCCGCGCCACGTTTTTCCCCATCAAAGCGCTTGTTTCCATACATGAAATAAAGCTCTCAATGCCAGAGGTGTAGTAAACGCCTTTCCCAATAACGGGATCCTCAAACGTGACACGGGGCAGCTCAATAGGATAGGAATAGAAAACGTGAGGGTAATACCATGAGATGGGTTCGAAGGAGGTATCCTCACCCTTGGTGGAGATGACTGAATCGGGGATCTCAGTGCCCAGGAGTCTGGTCAAGAACTCGGCTGTGACAGGCTCGGGCGAAAAGATCTTGTATGCGCGCTCCTTCTGACCAGTCTTGGGATTGTCGATATACTTCAGCGTGCTTACTGAGTAGAACCCGGTGCGGCCAACACCATCTGCTCCTTTCTTTGGTTCCTCATTTTCGCCCAAAGTCGTCAAGACAGTAGCAGGTGCCTTGCTTCCAGGCTTGAGACCAAAGAATTCAGGACTAAGCTCCAAAGGCGAAGTGAAGAGTGTAACATGAAGCTTGGTGTAGGGAATCTCGTCGATTTCGCGCTCAAGAACGCCCTCTCCGGCCTTGATGTCACTGAACTGCCATGGGTTGGCAATGATAACATTGTCAAATTCGACCCCGTACTGTTCAGAAGTGTCATCCTTTGAGTTGGCATTCTTGGTCGATACGGTGTACTTTGGTGAGGATGACTGGGATTTCTTTTGAGCGGTTTCGATAGAGGCCACAGTTGTGTTGCGGTAGACGGAGGCTGCGCTTTCGAGGACCATCTCTTCAAAGATCCGCCAGTTTCCTGTCTTGACAGACTTGGCACCATCAGTTGCCAGTGAGACCTATCTTCAATTAGTAAAAGTTTACAAGTAGTTGAGCGCGTAGCTCACCATAGTCTCTAGTCCATGGATGTATGCCAAGTTGGAGGCGTAGTTGACTCGAGTGGCGACCTGGAGAATCTCACGGGCGAAGCGTGAATCAATGTTCTACATGATTAGCCATTGTCAAGACCTCATTATCAATCAGACTTACGGCTTCCTTCAACAGCTGTTCTCCAGTGATACCCGTAAGTGAGATCAAGCCCAATTGTCTGGCTCTTTCCGATAATGACTTGAAAGGAAAGTACGGAGGTTCATAGAGCTTGAGAAACTCCTCGACTATACCTTTCACGAGCCTCTTGGCTCTTAACGGCGAGAGCCCATACCTCCAAAACATCTTGGCCAGATCCCAGCCTCCCCAAGACCCCTCAGTCGTCTGAAAGACAAATTCGTAGCCATCCCATATAGCCGTGATATCGTCCTTCACGAGTCTGTTGGGCTCGCTCACTGGGAGCTGGAAGCGTTCAGTCGCGTTGACAAGGATGCCGTTGGCGCTGACAAAGATTGACGCGCCCAATTCGATGGGTTTAGTAGGGTCATTGTAGGCGGGAACTGTCAGTGAGCGACCTCCGATTCGGTCGGTCTTTTCAAAGATGGTGATGTTGATGGCGATGTCCTCCTCTAGGGCATATCTCCGTAAGTGGAATGCCGCTGACGACCCTGCAGCGCCGGCTCCTACGGCTCACGTCAGTGTTTCCGATGCCCTATTTCTGACAATGAGAGTTGATCAAGAAACGAAAAATAGATACGACATTATTTCAAGAGTAACAGTTTGTGAGCAGCCCTTAACGAATGGGATACTCACCGATAATAGCAATGTTCTTGACATCCTTAGCTCCATACGAAACGCTCACCAGCGCACCGAGTGCAGCTAGTTGCAAAGGCCACAAGAGACGCATCTTCCTTCACGATAACAGAATGATATGCCGAGTAATTGGTGATCGATTGTAGCGTCAAAGTTGACATAAGATGATGATACAAGTAAGCAGAAATAACGTGGGAAGGCCGGTTCATTGTGTCACGTGAGATGAAAGAACAACATATAGCTATGTGCCACTGCAACCAAACCAAGAGATAACACATTCCAAGCCTGCTGTAGATTCTTTTGAGTCAACTAACTAGTTACCTTATGCGGTTGAACCCGCCTCAAAAGCAGGAAGAGGCTACCTTATTAAGGTTTTCATAACGTTGACCTAGCATAAGAAGACTCCGAGTCACAGCCTAATGATCATCAACGTCGAGATGGTGTTGGAACGATAAAATTGGTATCTCAAGAAGACACTAATAGCCTCAAGTGATTCATTCTTGTGAATCCAGAAAATAATCCATATCTAGGTTCACGCTTTCCGGCGCAACCTTTCATCTCATAACAAAGATTACCCAGGGAATCATGATCCTTCCTCTCTAAACGCCAAGCTGAATGCAATAAGCTATGCAAGCCTCCAAAACAAGACTTTGTTGTCAAAAGATAAACCATATAAAAACATGCTAAGAAGTATCTTTTTTGCCTTCCTGAATCGCGTACCCCATAACCCCTCAGTAAAATCATAAAACGTGGAATAAAAATGGAACAATAAATGTGAGTGAAAAGTGTGAGCATTTTATGAGCTCTCCTCGCTGCTGCTGTAACCACTCTCATGTGCTCCGGCGGTGGCAACAGAGCTGTTATCATGAGACAGCTCTGGATCTGCGCTGTTACTCTTGCTGGCTCCCCCTGCAGTGCCGGCAGCCGCAGCAGCACTACTAGTACGGCGGGCGGCTTGTCGGGGTCGGTTTGGTAGCGTCTTCGAGTCGCGGTTAACATCGTAAATGTTCTGATCAGGTGAATCATCAGGCTCATCACCCTCCTCATCACCACTACTGAGATCGACGCCGTCGGGATAACCATCCGAGTGACGCTGTACAGTGCGTTGGCCCATAAGATCTCGCAGTGACTGAGATATATCAAGATCTTCCGAAGTATCGTCTTCATCGTCATCGGTTGTGGATTCGCTAGGGCTGAATGGCGGGAAGAAGATCGCAGGAGGTGGCAGAGCAACCGGCGTCAGCCGTTTGATGCGCCCTGACATATACTCAATCTCGACGGGAAGAGGTTCGCTAACAGGCATAGACTTTGAAGCACCCAGAACTGGAGATGAGGTTGACATCGTAGCCAATCGGCGAATGACGCCATCTGTGCTCTCGCTAGTCCTTCTACCGTTCATCTGTGACAGTGGAGGTACTTCGTCCTGCTTAGGCCTCTTGGTGGAAACAACTACCATGAAGTGATCTTCAGGCAAGACGCCCCCTAGACCGCAAGGTTCAAGAGGGAGATGCTGCATATATTGCGCATTGTCAGTCCAAGTGAAGTCAAGCTCGACCTCGCTCGCATCATCGCCATCGTCTGTAAGGCTCGGCGGATCCTCGCTATCCAGGTCCATGGCGGTGCTTTGCTGGTTCGATAAAGGACCGCGATCAGTCAGTGGCCGATAGCTGATAAACGACCCAGAGTCTGATCGTCGGAGGGGAGATGGGGGCACTTTGAAATTGCCTTTATCCGTCTCAGTCTGACCAGAGGCTCGCATCTGCGTGGTAGGTGACATGTCACCTGGATCTCCAGACAGATCTGTACAGAAGGGGGCTCCGCTGTAGTATATGATAGCACCGTCGTGGCGGCGCTTCTTACGACTGGATGCCCCGGAGCCACTCAGACCCCATCTTGACTCACCAACATTGCTCTCCTCTGGTGGGCCAAATGAAGAAACAGTCTCGTCAAGCGATGTCTGACCGCCTGTTGAGTCCTGCTGAGCGAACAATGGCTTGTAATGAAAACTCTCCGAAGGCGCACATAGTAGCGGGTCAAATTTTAGACCGTTCTTGCTTGAGCTTCCAGATTGAAACTCATCACCTGTCGAGCGTCCGGTTTTTTGACGTTTGCGCTTATTCTCCGAGCCGTCTTCGGTATCGTCGGTGGATGGACTCTTTTGAGAATTGTATCCAGAGCTATCGCTACTGAACCTGGTACCCTCGGTTCCACCTCGCCATCGGATTTTGCGGCCGTCTGGAGACAGTTGAAATTTCGTGCTAATTCCTGAAACAGCTGAGCGAACAAAATCGGGAGTAACATTAATCATGTGCAGCTGGGCCAAGTTGCACAGCAAATTCAAGTAAACCCAACCCTCGGCGTCGGGGTGGACGTCTTGGCTGTGCTGCTCGGCCAACAACTCAGGCGGCACCAATCCCAAATGGCGAATGTAATCCATATTTTCAGCTGGAACCTGGGCACGGTCGGGATCTAAATCACGGGGCCGTGTGGGCCGCTGTTCTGGCAGAGACGACATAGGAGGAGATGGGTTTGTGGCCGAACCAGTGCTGTTTCCATTACCGCCAGATTCAGTGTTGTCTCCATTGGAATTGGATGCTGAGCCATTATCTGCTGATCGACTCTTTTTACCAGAGTGTCCGGATTGTTGTTCGAGCGGAAGGATTCGGGCCTCTCTCGTCGGCTCCTTGCTACCAGTCTGCAGGGTTGGTGGTTCATGGACGGCAGAAGTGGACAAACCACTAGGCTGAGTCTCCGCGACAACGGGCGCTAAAGCAGCAGAACTACCACTAGGCTGCACTGGCTGTTTCTTCACCACGTGGCGACCGCCGATCTTGCCTGTGAATAATTGTTCAAGTCGACGAACAACAAGTTTCTTCCTCTCCTTATCCGTCATAATCATGTGTCGTGGATACAAGCCTTCGGGAATATCACGAAGATAATTCTCTACTGTCTCCGATGATTTGGCCTGTGATCCCATACTGGGGCGGCTCAAAGACGTTCCCGAAGATTTGGCACCGGTTGACATGGAGGCGTAGGCAGAATCAGCCGGTCGAAAGTTGGATCCTGAGGATGACGAGGCATGCTTGGAACCAGATCCAGAGTATGCATTTTCCCGGGTGGCATGGCGAGATGATTTCTTTTTGTTTTGTGACGACGATGCATCGGGTGATCCGTCAAGACTGGCGGCAAAGTCTCGAAGTGTGGCCTCCAATTCTCGCTTCTTCTTTTTCGGCAACCCGTGAACCTTGATCTCGAAAAGTTTCTCCTTCTTAAGCATATCTGGGCCGGTATGCTTATACCGCTTTAGTTCTTCGCGAAGTTTTTGAATCTCTACCGTAAGATCGTCGATAACGCTCCGGTAGTCGTCCGCACTACTGCTGTGTGCCGCGGTAAGCTTGGGAGGTGCGAGTTGGTGGTTGTAGAAAAGCTTTTCCTCATTTGAGGAGTCGGATTCTTTTTGGAAGAAAGGGGGGTCAACTATAAAGAGAATGAGTTTCCCGTACACTTGTCAAACCGAGCCATGCAATTGCTTACCATCCATGACATTGTTATCAAAAGTGGCCGTTGGATTTTGGTTCGACTGATCAAACCATGTCTTCGGATCGCTTTGGCCCGTCTCGTGACTGTCACCCGATGAGTTACGCCGAGGTGAAGATGTCGAGACCGCGTTGATGGCGGGCCCTGAGCCCTGACTAGCCTTGAGGGATGCATCGCGGGCCAATCGGTGGTGACGGAGAGTAACGGAGTTTGCTGGAGAGGCTCGTCTAGGAAGCGGATGACCGGTCTTGGATGAAGCCGGAGGCGGTTGCGTTCCGTGTGATGTGTGTTGATTAAGGGGCATTGTTTTTCATGTAAATCGTGTTGGATTTGTTGATAGATGATAACTTAGCATTGCCCAATGTAAGAAACAGTAAGCATGTCGAGCAAAATGGTCGTCGAGATGGGTTCTAGTATCAGCCCAAGGGTCCGACGATCCGTGACGTAGGGCCTGGAAGCACCTTGCAGCGGCGGAGAGCCTGGACGTCAGGACAATTGTTAGCACAATCAAACATAAGCAAAACGAATTAAAGGACAGCGGGATGATGGTGGGTGTGAACGATGAAGGTTCTCGCGAAGGATAAAGATGAATTGTTATTGGTTGCGGAGTGGTCACCGATCGATCGATCGGTGCTTCATCGCCAAATGACGAAAGGTGATGAGAGAACGGGTTACACGGTCTGAATGAGGGAAAACACCGGATGTTTCTGAGACACTCACCTTTTACGGAAATTCACTCCAAAACAATCCGGACCTTCAAAGACGCTCCTCTCGCAAATATCCAACGTTTGTCCGGTTCCAGGAATGTGTGGGTTGTTGGTTTGTTATCCAAACGATTCTCCTCGTAGCTGGTTGTTGAGTCAATGGCGGGGAATCAAGTTTCCTCTTCACAATCAGGTTTCGGCTTCAAGATGGTGCATGCGCTCGAAAGATGCTACAGACAAGAGACGGATCTAATGTCGGGATTTGGCTGGTCAACGTAGCTCTTGTAAGCTGGATCTGTAGGCCAGGAAGATCGAGATAATCGACAAATCCAGGACTGTTCGGTCGTACAGTTAAATGTTCACCCAAATTTCCTTGGCTAATCGATGTTTGCTTCTGGTGGTAGGTTTCGACTTGGGTGCGAAAACTGGTATGCCGGTAATCCGTAGTATTCGTGTGAGGTGGTTCCCGATGCCGACCAGGTCAATATGCTGCTGGCGAGAGTATCGTGAAACGGTATAGGCGTTCCGCAGCAGTGAAGGAGCGGATACAAGCTTTTGAAGACTGCAAGGTATTTGAAAGAAGAGAGGAAGTGGTGGAGTCCGGTATTCCAACGGTCGATATATGAATAGACCAGGGTTGCTCAGGGTGGCACCAAGGTGGCACTGAAGCCGATGGGGTGGGAGGAATTGCTTGAATAAGGGGAAGCAAACCGCTTACTGCCGTTCCACGACGGCGGAGGAATAGAGGGGGAGGTGGATGGAAGGGTTCAGAGAAGTGATTAAAGAGTTCACGCCGAGCCCTGAGGAAGCTCGGAGTCAGATCAAGGAATAAAAAAGGTAAACAAGCCACAAGTCGGAAAGACCGTCGAGACAGGATACTTAATAGAGGACGGTCTGGCTGAGGCTGGAGACGGATGGCAAGTTTGGGAGGCAAATGTCAATGCAAATTGGTGGCAGTGGGCAATGGGCAGAGAGAAGGAAGGCATTCAGGGCCTCCACCAGCAGCGGAAGAGTTTTGTCCTGTGCTCGTCGCACTCCCTCCCCCAAGCCGCCGCCAGGGCACCCGAGTCCCGGGGCGCGACGGCGGCATCGCAAGGCGGCGAAAGGGTTGGGTTGAGTGAGGATTTGCCAGGTTGGGACGTGGATGCAAGAGCTAGAAGATCAGATCGAGCCCTCATTGCTTCGATTTCCACGTCGCTGGAGAAGCAGAGAGATCAGAGACCATCGGACCCAGAAAAAGCCAAAAGCAGGGACCTCCTCTAACGGGTTCTGCTAGCGCACCTGTGCACCGAGTTGGGAGACGGGTCGCTAATCTGTTCACACCCCATTCTGGCATACACGCCAACCTTGTCTTGCTTTTTCCGCGAGCGCGACCTGCAATTGTTTTCGGGAAGCAGCAGCAAGGGTCGTGAAGCTTACTTAAATCACCCCTCTGTACTTGTCACCTCGCTTACGCCCCGGCTTGTCTGAGTGCGGGGGCTAGCAGAGCATGTTTTGGCCAATCATGAATTCCTGTCCTGCTGATCTTGCTTTTGGTGGTCATCGGCCCTGCTTAAACAAGGCACTTGCCTTCCGCGGGCTCTTTTTCACCTCCGGTCTAACCTGTCCGAAACCTCCACTCCTAACAATTCAGAATCTCTGGTACTGTACCATGGAATTCTTCTATCAGGGCTCATAAACCACCATTTTGAAGCCTTTCAATTAACCAAATCTCCATTCTCCAACCGCCATGTCCTTTCAACTACGCTTCCGTGATAGATATTCTAGTGTGTACCTCGTGCTGGCAGTTGGTTGCTATAATGGCCCCATTCTTACGTCAAGAACCAGAATGTTAGGGGGTGGTGGTCTTGAGCCCTTGTCCGAATGCTACAATACGCTTCACTCGACAAGGCACGCGAGAGACCAGACCAATTATCAGAAAGCGATATGCTGTGGCTACTGTCGACCACCCACTTTGGCCCATTTAGCTTTACCAGGCAATTAATCTCCAACCACCTCAAGAGCAATCGATTTGTTTTTAAGCTCTTGGTAACAATTCGATATAGAATAAAAGGAACCCTCTTGATCGCGATTCATAGTGATATGTTCGCAGCACTAGGTGCGGCACAGGCATGACTTCTAGATCTTTGACCCCCTCAACTCAGCGCAAATGGATCTCCTGCATTGCCCCTATCAGCTCACGATGCCCTCTGTTGGCTGGCACGCCCTGGCGCGACTCATCGGGGAGCCGGACAAAATCAGCGTCTCCAGCTGATGACAAACGCGTGCCCGTTCCTTGGAAACACTGCTTCACCCAAACTATTCTGCCAGCTTTATTTTCTATTTCGTGATATTTCTGGCAGGCTCAGGAGATATGCTGATATGGTCTCTTTCAAAGTGGGATGTGACACGGCACATACATTCAAGGGGTCTAGACAGTCCCAGGCCTGTCAGCTGCCCGACTGAGGCTGGGTTGCAGATCATTTCCCATGTGACGTTGATCCGAGTGAGGAAATTCAGGGTCCTTGCAAGGCCAGGTCCCCTGAGACCCTGCTTGAAAAGTTTCGACCAGTTTCTACGGCGCAAATCACGATGCCTTGGATATGACCTCTTACGTAGGTAGCAGCGCAAAACAAGAAAAGGGTGGTGATGGCTCTAATTGCCTTAGATGCCATGGATTTTAGGTCAAGAGACTTGCCTTGGTACAGAGATTGACAAAAAGGGCTTTAAATCCGATGATTTTCCATTAAGAAGGTCTTGAGTCTTGGCCAGGGGGAAGTTCCCACAACACCAGAACACCATCTCCAGACACGGCACATGCACACCCCGAGCCTAATTCTCCGTGGCAAAAGGATGCCAAATATCGAGACCAGAAATATCGAATTCTCAAAATCGAAATGCCTGTGTCAAGTGGCAACGGGCAGACAGTTCACGCGCGCCTCGCCACTTTGTCGTTCGGATCTAAGCGACCGAATACACTCTGATTGGATACCTTGACGCTCCAACTCGGATATGCTAGCTTTCGATCTTGAAGAAGCGCAGTGGTAGCTTGGATCGAACTCCACGGGACGACCCTTCGTGCAGCAGTGGCTGGGGAGCGATGGCCATTCTTGGACAAAGACGGCTAGGACCTATCGACAACGTTCAATCCTTCCACTCCCTTGGCGACGTCTTCATGGTTGATTCTTGTATCTCGTGTAGATCAGTGTCCCTGAAACACACTCGAGATCCCCCATTTACGGAGAGTCTGGTCGCTCTTCTCCCCAGGGATGATTGCCAGATGATGGGACTTTTCAACAATGCCCATGTTGATCATCCGTTGACCGTCGATGTCGCTCTTGGCCACTCATTTGACTCAGAGCCGATAAACGTTCGGTCGGCCCTGGTGGATTCGTTCGAGGCTGTTGCCAGGCACGAGATTGCTCCGGCTGGATGCTACCCACCCTCAAACATGAGATGAGGGGATCTCAAGATCTGATCTGCATCTTGGTGTTTCATCCCTTCACGGAGTTGGGAGATCGATATTCAATCCTTTTATCACTGCAACCCATGGCAATCCTGGCTTACGATGCGGAGGCACAAGCATCTTAGCGACCTGATGTCCTCTTCCATCTGACGGGACGGCCCCATGGTTGGGATTAAGGGTCCACGACACACGCACGATCTTTAAAACATTCATAACGGATGCCTATGTTTCCGTGCTGGTATTCGTGATTAGCCTCTATGCCCCCCATGTACGAGCCTCCTACCGTACAGTACAAGCCCGTACCTCATTGCACTAAGGCACCAGTCATTCATCCCAATATATTACTCGTACATACGTCTGTACTTCGGGTCACTAAGGCGACGCCAAGCGCAGTCGTTGCTGCATGAATCTCTACCACGTGCAATAGTAGGCCAGCACTTGGTCTCGATTGGTCTCGACTCGTTTTCATTTTTTTCTTATTCCCGCTCGATCTTCGGACTGCTTGCTGTTCCCCACGATCGTTACCAAAATATGTACGTACCTTATAGGTACGATATCTCCCTACACAGGCAGTCGGCACGCTTCCGTACCTTATCGAATCCACATGCTCCTCCTCTAGCTCCCGCATGCTATAAAAGACCCTTGGTCGCCGGAGCGGGACCTCCGGTGTCCATAAAGACCGGGGTTGACAGGTATGTATGCATAGAGATTCTGCATCCCCTGGCAGATGATTGTCTGGAACTGGTGTGGTTGAGCCTTAGAAGATTGTCGATTTGGAGTCAGGTGTGGCTCGTGAGGTTGCACAGATCTCGAGCATTGTGGGCTTCTTAGCCACGATCTTTGTTCCCGGCAGCAGATCTGGAGCTTGATAGCTTGGGAAATGTTGGTCTGGATGCCTCCGGCTCCTGCTATTGGCCGAGTGACTTTGAGTCGTGACACAAGCTAATGGGCTCTAAGAGGACAGTTACTGACTCAATTCAGTCTTACAGCACCTCTACTTTCACGTTAACTTGTCGAATACTCACGATGAAGTGTGACAGTATCACTCTACAGTGTTTTTTTACTCTTCAGACTACCTTTCCGAGATCTATTGTTCACTACCTTGCTTATCTAGATATTATGCGTAGTAGGGGGGATGTCCCTGCAGATCTTATCCAGGACCGAAAGGTAAACCTAAGGCTTTGCGACCCTGAACTTGGCGGCCGGTTTTACAGAAGAACGTATTAGGGAATCAGGGACTTCGGACCACCTCCGTGGTCATGTTTGGCTGGCATCCATTCATTTGGGTAGAGCACTAGTGTGCGTCAAACACAGGCACCTAGCCCCTTTATTGTTCAGAGTAATGATGTCTTACCGCCAAGTTAACAGTTCAAGGTCACTCAACCTTTACATTGAGCCAGGGACCGTGATACATATGTACAACGCTAGATCTAACATGGACTGCGAAGTACGGGATAGAGATGGTGCACTGTTGCTGCGATGGACCATGACCCTAACACATGCCAATATGCTCATCGAGAAGGCAGGGGTAGCTATTAAGTGCTTATGACTTGATTGATATGATACTGTCGATCGTTTAGGCCGCAGTTGTAAGTCTTGTTCCGCCGGGCCGCAAAGCTGGCGGTGAAATTGAGATATGCGTGTTCGAGCACGAGGCATGCTCCTATCTAGGAGACTGTGAATATCTATATACCTATGTTATAAGCTACCTGGTTACTATGCCATGGAGTTATACATCAACATATACGTTTAGGTGATTTTCTGGCAGAGTGACCATCTCGACGAGGTATTAACTACAGGCTTTCTTTATCCCGTAGTCGAAAGGTGTTGGCCGAGTAGTACTTGGTCTTCTTTACATGCCTTACTTGAGTCGTAGAAAAAGCGCATCCATTGCCTAAAACAACGAATCCTCCGCTAAACCAATGATACTTCCAATATAAAGATTACGTGCTTGGAATTTTACAGTATAAGATGATGTAGTCATCGTAGGAGAAGAACATTCTCTCTAGCAACTGCTCAGTGTAGTGTGAACTCGCTTGGGGTAGACTTAATTGTCAAAAGTACAACATGAACGGTATCTCAAACGCAATGGCTATTAGATGCTAGGTAGCTTACAAAGACCTATAAAGGACTGCTTGGCTATCGAGACGTAAAACACCATACGCGTTTACCGTGAGCATACAGTAAGCATTAGGATATAGACAAGGAAACTCATGAAAAAGTAGATTGGATGGCTTGCACAATCATGCCGAGGGGAAGTAGTTACCGAGAACAATGTTCATCTCTATTCATATTCATTTTACTTTTTGAATCATCGACTCTATGTCTATCCAGTCGAGCATGTTCTTTCTAACCCTACCCAACTCCAAAACCATTGCATCGACTTGCACATAATCATAACCAACAGCCCCACGCCCAGCGCTCAGCCATCAACAAATCGCTAATACTGCTACAACAACTTTTCTATTTTAAGTACGTGTGCTCATCATCGTCATCATAATTTAAGCCTTCTGGAGAAGGGACTTTCCAGTCATCTCCTCGGGCTGAGGCAGACCCATGGCGGCGAGGACAGTAGGGGCAACGTCACCAAGGACACCCTCGTTGTTCTGAAGGCTCCAGCCCTCGGGGTAGTTGGCCATGATGAGAGGCACCTTGTTTGTGGTGTGGCTGGTCTTGGGCTTGCCGTCGGGGAACTTCATCTCCTCGGCATTTCCGTGGTCGGCGGTGATGAAGAGGACGTAGCCCTCCTTCTTGCAGCCCTCGAGGATCTTGCCAATGGCCTTGTCGGTAGCCTCACAGCCGACGACGGCAGCGTCGTAGACACCCGTGTGGCCAACCATGTCGGGAGGAGCAAAGTTGTTCATGACAAAGGGGAACTTTTGCTCGCCCAGACGCTTGACAACCTGATCGGCGACACCATCGGCAGACATCTCAGGGGCAAGATCGTAGGTAGCGACGGACTTGTTGGAGGGGACCAGATCCTGGGACTGGTCGCGGGTCTCGAGAGGGAAGACCTTCTCAACACCACCGTTGAAGAAGAAGGTGACATGAGCGTACTTTTCAGTCTCAGCAATGTGAACCTGCTCAACGTTCTGCTTGCCCAGCCACTCGGCGAGGACGTTGCCCATGTGCTGGGGCTTGAAAGCAACCTCGAAGGGGTAGTCACCCTTGTACTGGGTCATGGTGACAAGGGGCTTGATCTTGGGGTACTGGAAGTCGGGGAGGACGGATCGGTCGACATCGCCGAGAACCTGAGTGATCTGGCGGACACGGTCGGATCGGTAGTTGAAGAAGAAGACGGTGTCGTCATCTACGAGGTTGTTAGGCGGGTTTCAAAGGATAAGGATATTGAACAATGAGCTTACCCTTGATGCGGCGCTCGTCACCACCGACAATGATGGGGGTAAGGAACTCGTCCCTGTCATAGTCACCGCCACGCTCGTATCGAGCCTTGACGGTAGCGACGGGGTCCTCAGAGGCCTCACCCTCACCGTGGATAAGACCCTTGAGGGCGACCTCGAGGCGATCCCAGCGCTTGTCGCGGTCCATGGCCCAGTATCGGCCGACAACGGTACCAATCTCACCAATGCCAATCTCCTTGGCAGTGTCGACGAGCTCCTGCATGTAGCCGGCGCCAGACTTGGGGTCGGTATCTCGGCCATCGCCGAAGAAGTGGATGAAGACCTTGGGCACGCCGTATTCCTTGGCGGCCTTGAGGAGGGCGTAGAGGTGGGTTTGCTTGGCGTGCTGCATAACAGTGTAAGTGAGAAAGCTCAGAAAGAGCGTGGGTATATATGGTTATCTTACAACACCGCCGTGAGAGACGAGACCGCAGAGGTGTAGTCGGCCGTTGCCGGAAGCAGCGCTCTGGAAGGTCTTCTTGATGACATCGTTCTGGCTCAGCTCGTCCTTCTTGATGGTCTGGTCGATTCGGACAACGTCCTGCCACACAACACGACCGGCTCCAATGTTCAAGTGTCCAACCTCAGAGTTACCCATGAGGCCCTCGGGAAGTCCCACCGCCAGCGATGAGGCCTCTAGCTCAGTGAAGCCCTTGGAATCCTTGTAGAGCGCGTCCATGACGGGGGTCTTTGCGTTGGTAATGGCATCGCCATCCTTGGGGCTGTCGGCAGAGGGAATGCCCCAACCGTCAATGACGACTATAAGAGTGCAACAACAACATGATTAGCCAGGCGAGCTCCAAGTAAACGAGTATGAAGCACAAGACAAGAATCCAATCCGGCCGCGGCGTCTTGTGCGATATCTCAACAACAGGAGGTGCTGTCTTTGAGCGTTGCGCAGAGGGACGAGCCATTGTAGCTGACTTGCTATTGCTATCGCGATCGCGGGGCACGGATTTGGACTTGGACTTGGATTTGGAGTTGTTGGAGGGGGCGGGGCATGACGACGTACTGAGGCAGGCCTTTTGATCAGTCTTGGACATGGTGACTTTTCTGCTTAGTGATTTGTTTTTCCTTGCAATGAAGCAATAAAGAAGAAAAAAGAAGAGAGGGAAATAAAACAAATAAAAAAGAGGTATAAAGAATAGGTCTAACGTTAGATAAGGGATAAGACGGCGAGTAACTCGGGCCTGTTAAGTTGAGTAAAAGGAAATGATTTGATGCGTGATTTGATGGACCCAGCCAGACACGACAGAAAACACGTTAGTTGTGGTGGGGGTTATGTCATGCGAGTCTAATGGTATACTACTCACACTGTGCATCGAGCCCTGCCACAGAGAACAAATACTGTACAATGATGAACTCGCACCGTAAGCCTACCAAGACATTCTTTCGGACCGTCCACCCAACAAACAAAACGGCTCATCGGTCCAACCGATCCATCTGCGATAGACGATAATCCATAATCCTCTTCTGCAAGGCTGACAGAATCCACTCGTTCTACCTATTTCCCCGAGCTGCCTCGTCAAAAACGTGCGATAGCAAGGAGCTCTCCCTTTCTCATAGGTATTCATACTACCTACACCGCACCCACACCGACCTCGTTCGATCTTCATCCTCTCCTGGTCAAAGCAGAATCAGTCGTATCATAAAAATAGACACACCATGTCTTCGTCATCCGGTCCACACCCGCTCGCCCTTCCGCCCACCTTCTCTCCCGATGCTCTAGACGCCCCCTCCGAGCTCTCTCTCATCCTCGCCCGCGTCCGCGCCGGCATTCAATCATCGGCCGGCATCACCACAGAACCTGCGCCAGGCACCACCAGTCACAACGCCGCAGGACCTACTCTATCTCACAAAGACGTGCCTACAGCGACCGATGGCCTGAAACACAAGGTGCAACGTGCTCGTGCCCAAGTTCGCGAGCTTCCTGATATGGATCGGTCCATCGCCGAACAGAATGAAGAGATCCGCGATCTGGAAAATCGAATCGAGAAGCAGCGAGCTCTACTTCAGCGACTAAGAGACGAAGCTACGGGAAGGGACCGAAAAGACGATATTACGGCTGGTGACAAGATAGAGTCATGATAAACGAGCCGTCACCGATGGTCCTTTGGCATGGATTATTTGAAATTCTTTTTTATTGGCTTATTAGCGCAGGGCGTTCGGAGTTTAAAGACCAGGCAGAAAAAGGTTCATATTAATTACACTTTGCTATCTACACATATCCCGTCGTACATCGTATTCATGGTTCGAAATAGTACACGATATCGCATATATGGTGGCTTATCGTCTTCGTGGGATGCCCAGCTTCCTTAATGCTTCCTCAACGCTTACACCGGGCTGGCCTGGAACAACATCTCGCCAAAGCTCGTTGCTAAGCCTCTCGTCTTCTGACAAAGTGGTCCAGTTGGGGCTATGGCCGGCCTTGAGCCATTTAAAATCGTCTACTTGATCCCACTGGTTCTCAGTCGGCTCTTCCGCTTCTGTGGCCTGTTTGTTCTGTCAGTTACGATGATCATGAGTGGGATGCGGCGCAATGCTTACATATATAGCGGGTAACGGCGCAAACCGCATATCAGAGCAATCCTCAATGATAGGATGGGAACCGCAGTGTAGGTAAATATCGACATTGCTGCACTCGTGAATTCGCACTTGCCTAGCCACAACCACTATGGTGCTATCAGACACTCCTGTGATATGGACTGGGCCATTGACACGGCCCCCGACAATGAGACTCTTGGACACGTTCTTGATAGCAAGACCAGGGAACGCAGTGCCCGACGCGGTCGGTATCGACATGTCGACAATGCAGTCATTGAGCTCAGTAAGACTACCCGAGGAGGTGGCGCGAGCTGCTGATGATGGCAGAATAATGTGCAGACCGGACTGTTTTGAAATACCAATGTTCTTGGCGGCCGAGAAGCTGGGCTTTCGGAGGGAAGAGGCACTGGGTCGAGCCATTTCCTCGTTATAATTTTTGTATGTATCCTTGGGGGGCAGTTCGGTTAAGGTATCCTCCTTGGTCGTTGATAGGATGGCGGGTGCGCTCTCATGCGCTGTCTTGGTACGAGAAAGACTTCCTGGGCTGAGACGAGGATCGTTCTCGGGAGCGCCCATGTCGATATGATCAGTCTTTGGGCGACGGAACTGGAATTTTGACTTGGGTGTGATCTTAGTGATGGTTTCATTCAGCTTGTCTTGCAGAGCCTTAATAGTCTAATGGGTTGGCGAGTGTTAGTTGCAAAGATCGTTGAATTGAGTTAGTGTTCTAACCTCGGAATACTGTTTTCGGTCATAAGAAGGAGTATAATCAGCAGCATCAGACACCTCGTTTTGTAGCTTTGCAATGCTAGCCAGAATATGATCAATGGCTTCCTGGCGCTCGCCACCAACGCTGGTAATGGACGGAAGCTCGTCGACCAGGTCTTGGATAACTACATAAGATGGAGGTTAGACGTGATATACAAAAATCTTGACCATCAAGGTCGATCTCACCTGTTACGCTATCCAAGAAATGGTGATAGAATCGTTGTTTGGGATCCATGGTAGCTGATCGAAAAATGACCTGATGAGTGGCAGCCCACGGTACGTGTGGGAGAGTTGCAGTTTGCACCTGTGTTTCCATTGCGATGTGGTAAGTATGAATTACTTCTTTGAGTTTGTTTCTCAGTTTCTATTTGGGGGAAGCGCAGGATAGACAACGAGAAATGAAAATGGACAGATGGGTTGGATGATGTGTGTAGTATATATACGATATGCTTTATAGGAGATGGTGCAATTGCAGTTATGGCAACATTAAGCTTGTATCACAAGGTCGACTAGCCGGTGACATTCTGACAGGGACACAGCAAAGGGGTTCTAGGCTGGTGATGATCTCTCCAAGCTTGGAGATGCATATGCATGACGGGTTAAAGACAACGAAGAAAGTGTCAATCACTTACCAGAAAGAATAATAAGCCGCAGCAGGGAACGTTAATATGCGTCTCTAGCTTCTCTTACCCCAGGACAAAGTGTTGTTACCCCTCGTTTCTGCAAGACTTGAATGAGGTTTCTTCAGCTTTTCAGGGTCTCGGCATGAATCGTAGGCGAGTCAGCAGCTGGCAATGACGTCAATGCCACCTGATGGAGGGAAGAGGCCGTTCAATGCGGTGATGGGTGGAGTAACTTTGCCCTGAAGGGTTGCTGGGCTACCTATTTGTTAGAGATGGATGGACGGGAAGAATGGGTGGATGGTTCGGTACGACAGGTATTCGCTGGTGATATATTGGTGGGCGTCACACAGAGTGGGATGAAGAGAACGGTGTGAAAAGTGTGCTGCAAGCGTGGTGTTGTTGTCAAACCATGGCACCACCATGGATCAGTCTCTGAATAGTTGGGGTTGTTAATGGCATGGTGGAGGAACCTGGAGAGGGTTCTGGACCCTTGCCTGTGGTGGGGCTATGCCTGTTTCCCCGGGTCCAGCAGATAGACAAGGAATTGAGAACGTCTGAGATTCTGTCCGCAAGATGGACGACAAGACATTGAAGTGGGACGATCGAAAGTCGAGAAGCTCGCGATCAAGGATTTGGAGGGAACCCTTGAATATCTGACAAGGTGTGTAAGGTGTGTAAGGTAGCAGTAGTGTGGTGTGGTTCCTTGGCTTGGACCCTGGCTATTGCATCTTGCACTTGTGTTTGATATTGACAAGCAGCACTAGGGTCGTAACGATAATTTCCAATAAGCTTGTCGTCATTGTTTGTCCGCGGGGACGATTTCGGATAGCCTAGGGGTCTTTCGTGGACGGAAAACAAGTCTAATGTTAAGGGTCTTTGAGTCGTGTCGAAGATCGACGCCCGGCAGCGTGGGGAGAGTATTCGGCATCGAAGATGATTGCATCATTAGGCAGGGTCTTGCAGACTAACGATTTGTGTTTGGTTGGCTATTTTAGGCTCGTGAATAGTTCATTCATGACGGGCTTTGACAAATAGATCGGTTTGTTATAGCAGCATCGTTACTTCAGTAGTAATGGATGATGAAAGGGCCAAGATCTTTTACCTTCCTTCTCATACCTATCATCTAATGTGCCCTACCCTACCTATCTGCAAGGAAGGTGAGCCTCACAAGGGCCGTAGATCCGGGGAGGCGGGGCAAGCGGTTGTAAGATAGAGGAAGGTATCAGGCTTGCATGCAACTTCCAACGGAGCGAGCAACCGGAGCCGGACTGCATAGCCTATTCTTCCCAGTTCCCAGGTTTATCGATTACAATTTGATATGATAGCTCGATATTATCATGGCAAAACAACATGACGATCACAAACCGAACCGCCTTTCAAATGCAAGTCAGAGCAAGCGCCCGCAAAGGCTCTAAACTGACGTTGGTAACGTCTTGGAAGCTGTACTCGTCATTCATTTAACCCATGCCTGGGGTTGATTAGTTGTCCTTCCAGGCCTTCAACTGTATAACGCTGTGTCTTTTGCCCAGTGTCTCGTGGCTCTTAACCTTTCGACTTGTAAAACTGATAAAGACCTAATACTTGCTTGAGATGTCAAGGAGGCACCTTCGCTTTTGGCATACTGGCAGGTTTCTTACGACTTGCCATTTACCCTGCACTACACGAAGATTACGAATTTCCTTACAAATAGCAAAGTCTCGATGCTCTTTGACTAGACAGTGTAACTAAAGAATCATTGCTTCTATTACGCGTGAATATCTACTGTGATCATGATCAATCCTTTCATGCCGACTCAAACTCCCTGTTCCATGCATTATCCCGTAAACTCCGTTTACAACCCCTCATACAGTCCCTCTACTACATCAGTGAGCATCCTAAGTCCATAAAATTTAGCCACCCTCTTCATGACTCCAAGCTTTTTGTTTACATCCTGTCTTGACACCACCTCCTTCCACTCTCCACTGCACGTACAGTGCTCCATAAAGTCATTGAGTCTCAGCGCGCCGCAACGCACACACTTTAGGTCCTGAGTTGTCCACTCTACCACCCAGCTCTCCACTATACCGAGCAACCGCTCTTCGATAGCGACACGGTCGAACTCAGTACTGCAGAAGCCACATCGCCAAGCAGTGCCTTCACCAAATAGATCTTCATCCCTGCATAGATCGAGGTCTCGTACCATTGTACAGCTATCGCAGGATACCTGAGGGAGACGTAGGCTCTCCGATGGGTTGGTAAAGGTACCCTCCTTTGAGAACTCGCGCACTTCAAACAATGCGAGAAGCTCCTTTCGAAGTAGACGAGCCTCCAGAGTAATGTTCTTGTCAAGTGACAGAACCTGCATGAGCGACTTGACAAGCTCGAGGATAGGATTGCGTGGATTAAGGTGAGAGCCAGGAAGACTCGGGAACGTGTAATCCTCGGCGAGCTCTGGGTGAAGAAGCTCGCGCTTTTGCTTGTTGAGCAGGCCGACGATGTCCTTCTTCAGGGGCTTCTCAAATGCCTTGCCCAGGATGATCTGGCCTTCATGGTTCTCCAAACCCTTGCTTGGCAGTTGCGTCAGGCGCGGCGTCGCATCCGGATCGCCATTTTGAGGTCGCTTGAGTTGATGCATGAGCTGGATGAACTCGATCACCCAGCCCTGGAAAGTTGGCTGTAGTCGTACGGGTAAGAACGTTGCCATTTGCCAGTTCATGACGGTTTCAAGGTTCTGCTCCTCAGCCTCAATGACCTCTTGGCATGCCTTGCCTCCGTAGTTGAACTCATCGTACCAAACCAAGTAGTCCCAGTACTCTTTGATCTCCAAATCGATGAAGTGGAACAACGGCTTGCTCTTGATCGATTTGATGATATACTGGCTGTAGGCATACGCGTTGCCAACCTCGGCCTTTGTGGTTTGAAGTATGAGACGGTTAGCGTTGGCGAAGATGACTTGGGATCCCACACGACGGAAATCAGCCATGAGCTGCTGAAAGGCCTTGCGAGACATCATTTGCACATAGTAGTGCAGAGCTCGATCATACATGAAGGAGTCGGGGTTCTCAACCCAGCGGACTAGATGTTGAACCAGAACATCGGCCATGGTACTTCCGCGGCAAGCTTCTGTCCACCACGCCTTGACCATCTCCCGAAGAACAAGAACACCTGCGTTGGCAAAAGCATTCTCAGAAGCAAGCGTCTCGGAGTCATCGGCGCCGGGGTTGAAGGAGACCGAGTCAGCACCCTCTAGCTCATTGATGAGAGATGAGGTCAAGATGGTGTTGATAGCCAGGTTTCGAACGTCAAGGTCGATGCAGACGGACGAAAATGTTCCCGGATTATTGATATTTGGCATCTTGACCGTATCAAGAGGCCCGAGCAGATCATCCTTTTCGTACCCAGCATGATCCGGGCGTGCGCCAGGGGACCACCAGAGAACGACCCCGTTAGCTTGGAGACGACGAGCGTAGGCAACATCAATCAAGAACCGAGGGTCATCACGTTCCAGATTACAAAGAGGAACATCACCATAACGCGCCAACGCCGTGAGGTGTAATATCCATGATCCAAGACCCAAATAATGTCCAACAAGTCTCTTGGCAATCACAGACTGCCAGCCCAGAGGTGGCAAAGAGCTATCCGCAACATCATACTTGAGCGGAAGAACAGGAAATTCGCCAAGAATGGGGACATCGTGGATGAGCAGCTTCCGCTGGGATGACTGAATCACCATCATCTGCGGCCGCGGCTCGTCCTTTCGCATCTTCTTGACAACGTCACCAATCTCGAGATGAGCCTTGCGCCGAGTAGTCACCTGTGTGATCTTGATGTGTAGTTTCTCCTGGTAGGTGAAGCAATCCTGCCAGTTGGTACCGGCTGCTTCTGCATGTCGCCTGGCGAGCATTTCAGAATACATCCTGGTAATGTTTGGGAGATCTTGACCAGAGTCTTTGTTCTTCTGCAAGATAACCACGTAGGCTTGGTCATTGGTAGTGGAGAAGATACCAAAGATTTGTCGTTCGCCAGCTGTAATATGTGATATGTAGATATAAGCAAGAGGGGATGTCTCGAGGTAAGTCCGTGTTTTGGCTGGTCGCTTCAGGCCTGCCAGATCAAAGCCTTGATCGAGGCCCTTTCCAAGGACAGCGTGCTGAGTCGCGTCAATGGTACATTGATTTCCAAGACGCAACACAGCCCGGATATTCAGGGGCACCTGTTTCTCGTACACTCCCTCAACGCTAGGGTGGTTGAATAACAGAGAAAACTTCTCACTCTCGTTGAAATAGACATCTTCCGCTACAGTCAACTTGAAGAGATGGCTGGACGGATGTCCGTTGGGAAGGGTGTAGTTGACTTGCTCGACTTCACAGCCATCCACTTCAACATCAGGTAGATCCCTACTCTTGAGGTTGAGGAAGACTTGTCGAGGGACGTTGACCTTGAGCGTGTGGATCTTGGCATCGATCAGAACATACGCCATGACAATGCCAGGAGATTCGGTTGCTTTGAGATGCAGAACCTGCCAGGTATTCATATAGGTGGTATGTGCCTGTTTCATGAACGTTTGCTGAAGGTTATTGACCGCACCACCTCTCCTGTCACCAAATAGTTGTCGTCGACGGATTCTGGCCTGCTTTTGCAGCTTCCACTTCTGCTTCTGGTACATCAAAAAGGCTTCATAATTTTCTGAGGCGCTTGGCATGACCTTGGGAAGTGCAGCCATAGGGTCGGGATTTTCTGCTGGCTCTGGAGACTTGCGTTTCTGTACCGTAGTAGCAGCTTGAGAGGATGCCACGGCTGAGCTAACTTGCTTAGGTCTTAAGAGTTTGTTGCCGAAGTCTTCCAAATCGTCCATCCGAGCGCCGTTGATGTTGGTGATGTCTTCCAGTGGGCCCTTCTTGAAGAGATCGGTAAGCTTCTTCTGCTTCAACTTATCATCCTTGATGTTGATTCTCCTTTGAAGCCAGTCGGGGTGTGGCACTCTAGGTACTGGGTTGCGGACTTTTTGGAGAGCGGCAGGAATTGTGATGAGCTTCTGAATGACGGAACCCAATCGCTCCAAGTAATAATCCCAATCAAGAAGTGCACGAGGATCGGTGTCGGTGGGCTCCTCCTTCAGCCACTTCTTGAGGTATGTTCGCTTGACTGACTCCTCGGCAGAGAAGATGGCGATAGGAACAGCTCGTTCCGTGACAGGCGCATTTTTGGGTCGGGCGCAGATAATGAACTTGCAGTTCAATCCCTTGTCCTTGACCATCTGCTCACCCAAGAAGTCTGCTAGACGTTTGGCAGTAGTGATACTGGTCGATTTTTGGTTTCCATACTCCTCCAGAGTCTTGGACATGCTTCGGTTTTCAGAAATGAGTTCCATGAGTTCCTCGTCTGCCAATGTGGTACCCTTGCTGTGCAGAACATCCAGCCAGCGGTTCGCGACTTTGGCAACAGCCCCGTAACACTCAGCAAGCGTTTCTCCTTGAAGGAAGAACTTGAAAATCTGCTGTTGAAAAATCTTGATGAGTTTCAGTTCACCACGACGCTTCACCTCGAAACCCTTCAGCTCAGCAAGACTACCATCGTCGTTGAAGACGGCATATCGCTTCTTCAAGTTCTTGTCCTCCTCCTTTGATGTAGGCAGAACCATGGCTTTGTATGGGCCATCAACTTCGAAGAAGATAGAGTTATCGCTGTGTGTCTCATACTTGAGCGTGTTCTTGTCGGTAAGGGTCTGGTACTGATGGTTGGTAAACTTTGCATGAACAAGATGGTTCAACATGACACAGGGATATGAGATGTTGAGCTTCTTTCCACCCTTGAGCTTGAAGGAAAAGTTCTCGGGGAAAGTTGCGGGAAGCATACACCAAATACCGTCTGTATCCAGCTCAAGAGGTCGCCCAAGTCGTTCAACCAGCTGTCGAGCCATTTGAATGATGTGAGCACCCGTCAAGCAAGTAACACCAGCCATTTCCAGTGAATACCAACGAGATCCCTTTCTCATGACATATCCGTAGAAAGAATTTAGAATGACTTTATGGGCCAATTGTAGTGAGTCATACAGAATAATCATCTTCTTTGCGGCGTCAACCTCGCTCTGGGCCGCACCAGCGGATTGCAAGGAGGATGTCTTTCCCTTCCAGACCTTGGTCTTGCCTTTGTAGTCATATCGGCGGTCACGGAAGTCGCGCACAGTGTTAATGTAGAAGGGGTTCTCTCGCTGGCAAATGATTGCTTCTCGTACGATGGTTGTAGAATCGTGAATTTTGTGATAAACCTTTTGAGAATACAGTTGAAGACGTTTCCGTACAAGGGCTGCTTGCTCATCTGCGCTTAGGTCTTGGAATGTTCGCATTGGCGAGCTGGGGTATTTTCCAGGAAATTTTTCATTCTCGAGCGCGTGTCGAATCATGTTGTACTCGTCTCGCTTTGCGGGAATGTATTCACCTCTCCAAGCCCAAGGTAACCTTCTATCACACGTCTTTCCTGGTCGATTAAAGTCGCATGCAGCACAGTCAGATTCCTGAACCATGGAATCTGGCTGTAATCGATTGGTTGTCATGATGTTGGGGTACATGGAGGCGACGTCAAGATGGTAGATCAGGGGTTTTTCGTGACGATTTGGCGTCTCCTTGAGCTTGTTCAGTCTTTCGACGATCTGAGCTTTCACCTCTTCATAGTTCTCCACATCCTCAAACTTTTTCTGTTCTTCCACAGTGATCACAAATTTGAGAGCGGCGTCGAGATCGTTCAAAAGTTCATCGATAGCACCAGGGTCGACAGCAAAATCAACCGGAATATCAGCACGGAAGACTCCTGCTTCAATACTTTCGACGTGACCACCAACATATGTCTCTGAGTCGAGGAGATGTCCATCCCAGAAGGCTTCTTTTGGTGTAATATACTTGTTCGGGAGCACGATTTCTTTTTGGTATGCTTGCACCATCAGCAACATCTCGCATAGGGTACCAGTTCCCTTTCTCAATACTTCGTCGCCGCTCAGCGGCAAAATTGTACAGAGGGAGAAGATGAAGGGGTGAACGTATTTCATGTATAGGTAGTAGGTTGCAACAGCATCTGAGACAGAGTATTCTGCAAGTGTCTGAGGTCGCTCAGTCGCATAAGGTGTCATCAACTCGGGGTCAAGCTCGTCAGGGTCATATCCGAGCTTCGCAACTGTGACAGCTTTCAAGCCACGAGAACCTTGGGGAAGGTATGAGTCTCGATTGACCCAGTGGAAGCAGTCCATATGCACGCTGTAATTACAGTGATACTGGTCCTCACTGTTCTTCTTCCATCCAATCTCATGGTACATGTCGATGCCATTCACACTGGCTCTCGCCTCAACAAAAGGCCAATCGAAAAAGTCACCGTTGTAAGTCGCAATGACGGTAGGTCTCGCCTCTTTGATGTGGAGGAAGAACCTCTCAATAAGAGACTTCTCGTCGGGTTCGTTGAAAATCATGAAAGGGCCAGGGTATTCTGGCTTAGGTGTGTAGTCAAAGTCGCCAATGTCTTCTGAAAGGATTTGACGGTTTGTGATTAGGAACCCCTGGCCATCAATCATGTAGGAAATCATGATAATCTGATCGGTGGCAGCGTCAGGGAATTTGAGAGGTTGCTTTGATGTTTCAATATCATAAGCCATTACCACAGGCTCCGCCGGAAGTGACCTCTCTTCGTTGGGGTAAATCTTGGTGACGCCATGTTTGGCTTCCACAAAGTACCATTTTCCGGCTCGTATATCTGCATGTCCTTGTAAGTGACTGCTTGATAGAGTTGAAAGTAAGAACAAAAAATGGTGAAGAAGCGAGAATCAGGGCAAAGGTGAATAGTGGTCTCACGGCCTGTAAAAGGCTCTGAAGTAGCAAATACTTGAGTTGCAAACATCATGTAGAAAGCTGGTAGAAAGAAAATGCCGGACAAAAAGTACACTTACCCAAATCTATCATTACTCGTACATGGTATGGTACATCGTATTCTCTTATATCGACAATAAAGTCGCTGGCATCGGCAAGTGCATTGTTCATGTGTCTATCGTCATCTCGTGAGTCATCAAAAAGGTCAAAGTCGCCGTTCGTAGCACTATTTCGTATTAGCTTAGTAGTGCCAGATGTTGGGAGAGCACTCACGTTGCAACTTCGGCATAAGCATCCATAGCATTCATGTTCTTCTTGTTCTTTTCCGCAATTGGCATGATATCCCTTCTCACGGCCATGAGGTCGTTGACATTGGCGAACCTCAGTTCAAGGAATGTCCTTCGATAGCCGAGTAAGTGATTGGGCATGTTGAGATCGTCCTTCTCAACCCTCCGAATCGACTTGACAACGCCATCTCCAGCAACTCTCTTGACCCATTCTTCCACTTCGGACTCACGTCCCTTCTTGACGGCAATCAAGAAGTAAGGATCGAATTCTACTGTCGCTTTGAAGGTCGAGCCGTCTTCTTCGATGAAGTAACAGTCGACAGCGGCTCGGCCACCGGGTATTCGTTCGTCTTCGATCGACGTGGGCTGAATGTTGACCAGCCAGCCTTCTCTCTTCTTTCCGCTCTCATAACGCGCAAAGCCCATGTTCTCGTCGATGCTGTGTGCTAGTCGTGTTCGCTCCCATTTCTCGTCTGCCGAAGTGGCCTCCGTTCTGGAGGAGGCCGCGAATGTTCGAGTGCGGCCGCCATGATAAGCCACTTTTCCTCCCCGGCGAAAGCCCTTTTGGGGGCGGCGAAGACTTGTATTAGGCATCGAGAGTGTCTTGGGGAGAGGCTCCCCTGGAGGAGAGGGTTTGGGTTAACGGGCCGTTGACGATGTGATCAAGTAAACAGTCGTCATGGAGAAAGCACCAACAAACTCAAAGGTTAAAAAGAGACAGACATGTAATCGAAGTAAAGGAGTGGTTTGAAAAGTCAACAATGCAAGCGGAGCGTATCTGTGGGAACAAATAAATGAAGGGCGTCCCTAAACTAAAGCCTGGACCGAGATTGGTAGATTTGGAAGGCGTGAGACGCGTCGAAACACGACTGCGCGACGCGTTCAAGATCCACTTTAGTTTAATGGAAGCCCGACAGAGCAACGGCAGTGCACGGACCATCCGAGCACCGAGTCCCGGGCTTGCAAGCCTTGCTTGTCGAGCGTCATCGGTCGTCCCACGTGCTTCTAAAGAAAGTTGATCTTGACTGTGCCATTCATTCATGATACCCATTGCGTCGCATGTATAGCCTGGAATGGCTTCAAACCCACAGCAAGGGCAACCGCAGCCCGGCGAAAAGACACTACATGTCTGGTCGAAACCTATAGAGCAGAACGAAGTGACAACGAGCGGCGAGAATGGTGCGACTTCGACGAATACACGGCCGACAATCTCGGAGGCCGTTTCTATGATCAAGAAGGACGATTTTGCGAACGTTGCGAATATTCCATGCGCACGACAGGGATTTCTCACAGGAATTGCATCCGGTGCCGGAATTGGAGGCTTGAAATTTGTCCTTAGAGGTGAGCCGACAACAGCGAATTTCGAAGCATTGAACATGGTCTAAGGAATGTCCAGGAAACCCTTCCAGCGCTGCAAACTGGGCTGTTGGTGTTTTCGTGCTTGGAAGTATGGCATCTTACGAGTGGTGCCAATATCTACGCCGCGAAGAACGTCGACAAATGAAACGGCATATCGAAGTGGTATCAGAGACTCGGAAAGAGCAGGCAAAGAAGATAGCGGAAGCAAGACTGGAGCATTCAAAGCTAGAGGCTGAAAAGAAGGCAGCAGAGAAACCCTGGTACAAGATCTGGTGAACATTGAGCTGGGTATCCTGCTTTCGTTGCCATGTACTATTTTTGTAAGAATATCTTGTCAATTGGGTATTGCTGTGGACTTTAGATAAACATCCCCATGTATAAAAACATATATCAAGACAATAAGAGCAATCTAGAGCGAGAAGTGAATTCGGTACCAAATCGTACTGCATAGGATCTCTTAGGGATCAGGGTATAGAGCGGCCTACTAAGGCCTTTGATGTATCCTCCCGCAATTCTCCAGTTCCCGCCCGACCTGTAAACCGTCAAAGAAAGCAACGAAAGATGTATCAACGATTCGGATGCCGCTTGCTTCAATCCGCCAAAGGTCATAAAATGATAAACGCCAGCGAAACCGCCCAAAATCCCAATTTGTCGCCCTCAACGTTCAGCAAAACCGCCATGCTCCAAGTCCTAAAGTGCCCAATACGTGCAAATTGCGTCGTTATCCTGTGGTGATTGCAATATTCTGGGTATCCGTCTCCATGAATCTGACCTTTCTTGGCGGAGACTGTTCATCTGACCTGAACTTGATTCCTGATCCACGACCTCGTCGTTGGCTGCGCCGGGCTCGTGCCTCGCTTTCCTCTCGTTTACGATACTCGGCCATCTGCTGTCTGCGCTTCATGGTGCGGGCTTGGGCGAGAGCTGGGGTTGGCTTGAATCCGATTCCGTTGATTCCAGTGCCGTCGTCATCCTCGTCCTCGGGGTCGTAGATTGTGATTTCGTCTTCGTGCCACGTCAGTGCGGCTCTGACGGGGTCGACAATTTCGACTTCCTCCTCATCCGGATCGTCAAATGGTCGTCTAGCTGGGCGTTTCATGCGTAGTGGTGGCGACCCAGTTCTCTTCTTGACCCTGGATTTTGATTCGGATAGGCGGTTGATGGACGGGTATACATGATGCAGGTCGCCGTTTGTTTGCTTTTGCGGGTGAGGTTGCCGAGACTCCTGCGCTGGGTCTTGCAGCGGCTCTTGGTCCTTGGATGGTAGCACAGACTTTCCGTCGAGATCGACGATTTGCTGTATTGGTACTGGCGGTGCATCTCTCATGGTCTCATCTGGCCTCTGGCGCTTCCTCATCGACTCTTCCACGAGAGCATCGCTGTCGTCGCTGCTGAGTGTTGCCCCGCCCCCACTTTCCAGCGCAAGGCCACGGAACTTGTGGGCGACCCTTGAACGGGGACTATTACTGCCATCTTCAGGGTTGGAGGAAGAGGGGAATGATAGCGGATCAAGCTCAAAGGAGAACTGAATAGGCGATATCCAAAGTTCTTCTCCGCGCTTCCGCTTTGGGGTGCTAGTGTTGTTGGGTGACGTGGTGGCCATTATTCATTGTCTTTGGTTTGTTTGAGGATCAAAGAGCTTCCAGTTCCATGAGTGAGATACTTTCCTTATTAGCTAGAAGAGGATCCGCTGTTGAGCTATTGGTATTGGGTTGCGCATGCACCAGCACGGCTGCTGTTATCTTGGGTTCTATGCCGCGTAAGCCAAAAATGGAAGCAAAAGGAAAATGTGACTTGTGCGTATATTCCAATTGGATCCTTTGCGGTGAGATGAGAACTGCGTGACAGTGACTACTAGCTCAGGTCCAAGGCCAAGAGCCTCGTGATTCACCCGCAATTCTTAACCCAGTGTCACATCCGGTCACGCTCGATCGGGTCATATCGTAGATCTGCCGCTGATCACCACGTCTCAGATGCTAACAACACGATAATTACAGTACAGGGCTCATTATGGCGACAAACATAAAAGAATGTATTTGCTATAACTGGGACAGCCTGTACGCCTAACTAATGGAATGCCGGATTCGGCGTAGTTATCTATTTCCCTATATCCATGCCCCAACGCCATTGCTTTCCTTTGTCAAACCACATCAACACCACTACCTCCAGATCTCAGGCCACCACTATCGATCACCCAGCGACCTTTCACGTGTTCGCCCTGACGATATGGTATGTGCGTGGTGCTGTTATTCGCTGACCCTTTCTTTAAAATGAAAAATCCATAGAGAGCGATCGTCCTTTGAGTATTGGACTGTATCGTGACTGAGGTGATTGTCATGGCCAAGCCAGCTGGCCAGCTGATGGTAATACAATTAGGGCGTACAGAATTTATCCAGTATGGATAGCCTGTAATATGTTAGAAAATGTCGTTTATGAATCTTCCTGGTCCCATCTTCTAGGAACACTTACTCGAAGTAGTTTCGTCCTTGCGCCGACGGTGTCAATACCCAGTTGTTGCAAGTCCTCGTCATCTAGACGCGATACTTGAGCTGGAGACATCCCTGTTAGACACTTTTCGTATTTGTGCAGTCTCAACGTTCGAAGCCATTTGGCTACCCATCGAGGGTCTTGAGAATTATATGGAAATGCCGGCATTGTCCATTTGGGCTTTACTGGAGGCTGGATGACGAGTTCTTCTTGTCGTCGCCATAATTCTCGCTTGCGGTCCTTGAGTGCTTGGATCATAGGCTCAATCTCTCGCAGACTCGGCAGCTCTGCAATGGATGTAAGGGCAGATGATCGCTCGTTGTCGTCCAACACTGAGAACCACGTTCTGATGATGTCCATCTCATCTCTTATGTTTCTGCTATCGCTCTCAGGAGAAGATGCACGGTGGTGAAAGGACAGTGATGCAGCGCTAGAAGTTGGCGATCCTGAGTAGGAACTTGATAGACTTGAGTAGGAAGACATGATGATGGTTGATTGCTGTGTATGGTTCGCAATTGTAAAATGATATTCGATGACAAAATGAAGCAAAAACAGGAGAATTAATAGTCGTCAAGTATTGTATTGTCGTGTAAGTGACTGACGAATCTTACAAGAATGTTGTAGGCGGTCGATTGATCTATGGCGTGGTCCATCTGACGGCGACCGGGGCTGCTTCGATATAAATCACCTCAGGTCATAAGTTGGTTGGAGCCGGATTGAGCATATATTTATTAAAGGACGCTCTCAGAAGCGCAAAAGCCACCATCCTCGTCTCAGGCCGTTCTGACTTTTGCAAGCAACATTCGATCCCCTATCTAATCATCTAATCACATATTCATCACGGGCCTTCTCGTGCGTCCTGTTTAAAGTTTCGACCAACTTCCTCGTGATGGTGGGAACATCCTTACAAAGACAAGGCCATATTTTTTCTATTTCCTCTGAGTTTTCTTTGGCCGAGAGTCTATAAGTCTACGTAGTATGTTGTGAGCGGAATATGAGCAAGTTATCCTAAGTTCTACTCCACTACTCCCCAAAACAAGTGCCGGCAGACGGCCCCAGATGGCATCCTTGTCGAGACACTTGACTACCTACTGCACTAGGACGTCGTATAGCTTCAATATTGGCTTTGACCGCTGTTGACTAACCCTCTTGAGCTGGCTGGTTGGACTTCAAACCATGGCGTATTTCATACTTGGCTAGTGCGTGAGATCTTGATCCTGTTTCAGATACAATATGACAGTCTTGTAACTAAGCAGTTGCATTGTACAAACTAACTTCGGCCAAGTAGGTAGCTCAGGTCGTGATGAGAAACTACCTTGATGGCTAGTTACTCACGAGGTCCATCTCACTGGGATGTAACAGGCGGACCAATAGAAAAACTAGATATTCGATTGACAGCAAAGCAATTCATTTGACTACCTATACAGAGTAACTCAGACAGATAGTGATCGTACGGGTTAAGTGTTTCATGATGGAGCAGCTCTCTATTGTACATGAGTTCCTTGATAGTTCTGGAGACTTTACCAGCCTTTCAATACAAGTTCGTCGAGAATAAAGGCTCGAAATCATGAATTAGCATACTGTTCAAGGAAGCCTTATAACAATTCAAAATGATGCTCTCGTAGTTGTGCAACTGCCTGGTTGCCCCCAAAGACATGATCGTTTGATAAAATCAACTCAAACCTAACTCCGTACGGGTATCGCTAAATAGATTCATCACGCAAAAGACATCCATGTCTCGAACCTCCTTTTAAACAAATCCGCAAACATCTAACCGCAGCAGACCGTCGTCTCCTCGATTCCTTTAGCCTTCTCCTCTGGACCCTCCAACCCCTCAAGTTCGATCCTCACAACCAGCCAGTCGCAAAAGAACTTGCCCAATCCGCTGCCGATAAAGATGCTGATAATGACATAGCCGTTAAAGTACATGGCCAACAACATGATGATGTAGGCGCCCGCAAACGTCACGGCGTGGATAAAGGCGCGAATGAGCTGCTGAAGAGGCGAAGCGCGGTAGGTGAGCGTCTGGCGCGTGGGCGCAACAGCACCTGTACATCCTGCGGCGGCGAGAGCAACGTTGTGGGTCGTAGCTTGGCGTTGGAATCCTCGTTGAAGAAGGGCATCGTATTCCTTGCCTATTCGGCGGAAGAACTCGACGAGAATCGCTAGGAGAATGGTGCCGATGCATGTCGCGGCCATCATCCCTTGGTTCTTGATTTGCCAAGATTCAGCGAGGAAGCATGAGTCAATTGTGTTCCAGTTCCATAGCATCTGAGAATTGTTAGTTACAGGTTGATTGCCAGAGATCCATCAGGATGTTGATTCTCACCTCAACCTTACACACGGAGCTGCCGTGGTCCATTCCCTCCATGCCGTCCATGTTGAGTAATTTTGTGATTTCTCACAATAGAAGTTGGCAGAGTAGATGAGTTGTGGATCGCAGGATGTTCCAAGTTGAAGAATGTGCTGAAAAGTTCGTGATATCTGAAGCAAATATGGAGAGTTGGTTGCTTCAGGAGATAAAATATTAGGTATTCAGGAGTTGAAGTGCCCACGTTCCAAGACTTGTGAGAGAGCCGGAGAATTAAGAAGTATAAACGCAGCCACAAAAGTAAAGTAAATCGTCAAGGTTTCGCCCAAGGGCGGCGGCAAGAGACAGTTATTAATGGATGGAGATGTTATCCCCATGTCGTGATGAAACCACGCATTGACTTTGTTGCACCTTTTTAACCAGCTCAAAAAGGGAGCGTTAAGGCCTCGAATTCCGGTGATCCCCAAAGTTTACGGAGCTTTTTAGTGGGGTCGGTAGCGACGGCTCCGCCAAAGATCCCTGGAAAACGTGCTCATTTTTGCTCAACTCCATCTCGTCTCATCGCGTTTGCTCACAAGGATTGCTCCGGCGAATCTTTAAGCAGGCATTTTTGAGCAAATAAGCAGGATACTTTTACCCGATATGGCCTGGCTCCCGTCTTCCGTCTCCATTATCTCTAAAACCTCAAACATGCTCAAGGCGTGGCCGTGGCCGTGGCCGTGGCGGCGCTTGGGACAAGAGTGTCAACCGGGTTGTTCGGTGGGACTTGGCTGATGGCTCAATTCTTATTTCTATCTAATGGTATCGCGTCTTTTGGTTTTTGGTTTCTGGTTTCACTGTCAATCGATATTCATTTATTCGTCTTTACTTTGCGGCCCACTGGATGGGAGACCGTAGATCCATCTCTATCTTGACCTGTTGCCATTGAGCCTAGGAGAAGTCTTGATATTACCATCGTCTTTTGAATCTATCTTCAACATCTCTCTTACAACTTCCACAATGGCGTCCCTTCACGAGCTGGATGCTCGCCACATCCAAAACATGAGCGAGGCCACAAGACTCGAGCCTCACTGGGGATACGCCGACCGAGCTCTCCCTTGCACAAACGACCAGGGCTCTTGTGAATACCTCGACCTCGTCTACTACTCTCACGATCTTGGTATGCTCTACTCTGGTATCCTCTGGGCTACCATTCTCGGCATTATCTTCATCTGGGCCATCCTCCGTCATATCGGCAAACCCTCGTCTGCCCCTATCGCTCTCGGAGTGAGCTCCAAGGGCGGCCTCACCAAGATTCGCCGCAGCATCAGCTCCTTTACACGCCGATACTTTCTCCCAGACGCCTGCCGACTTATCTTTGGCCGTACCACCCGTCTTCAGGTCGTCATCTTGGTGTCTCTTGTTGGTTATCTGACTGTCTGGAGCTTCGTTGGCATGGCCTACCGCACATGGGTCACTCCCGTCAAGAATATGCCTGGCACCTACAACACCCGCACAAGTCTCGGCCCTTGGTCTGATCGAATTGGTATCCTGGCCTACGCCCTGACCCCTCTGTCTATCTTGTTGGCTAGTAGAGAATCCATTCTCTCTCTCATCACTGGTGTGCCCTACCAGAGCTTCATCTTCCTGCATCGCTGGCTGGGCTATGTCATCTTTGTCCAGAGCGCACTTCACACCATCGGCTGGTGCATTATCGAAATCAAACTCTACCAGCCCCAGCCTACAGTCGGCCTCGAGTGGATTGTCCAGACTTACATGATCTGGGGCGTCGTAGCCATGATCCTACTGACTCTTATGTTGATCGGTAGCACCCCTTGGGGAATTCGCATGACAGGCTACGAGTTCTTCCGAAAGTCTCACTATGTCCTCGCCATGATCTACATCGGTGCTTGCTGGGGCCATTGGATGCAGCTCAAGTGTTTCTTGCTCCCTTCGCTCCTGTTCTGGTTCATCGATCGTGGCTTTCGACTCCTTCGATCCGCTTACCTGCACTACCACCACCTCCCCTCTGGTAACATGGGGTTCCAGGCCGCCAAAGCTGTCATTACCCGATTTCCCGATCCTGAGCATGGTGATCTCCTACGATTCGACCTCGAGAACGACCAGGATCCTTGGAAGATTGGCCAGCACTACTTCCTCTGTTTCACCGAGAGCAGCATCTGGCAGTCTCACCCGTTTACTCCCCTGAATGCTCCTATCGTCGAAAAGGGCGTTGTGAAGCACTCGTACATTATGCGCGCTAAGAAGGGTGAGACCAAGAAGATGGCCGAGTTAGCAGCCAAGAAGTGCGAGGGCTCTGAGCAAGCAACCACGTCTGTCATTCTCACTGGCGCTTATGGCGAGGCCACCATGGATCACGTCGCACCCGACACCAACATCGTCTGTGTTGCTGGTGGCACTGGTATCGCCTATGTACTCCCCGTACTCCTCGAACTCGCACGATCACCCATCTCCCGAGACCGCAAGATCGAGCTCATCTGGGCCATCCGTCACACGTCCGATGCTGAATGGATCCAGGAGGAGATGGACCTCCTCCAGCAAGCCAAGAAAGCGCTCAACCTCAAGATCCGAGTTTACGCAACACGAGACACAAGAAACGGGTCCCTACTTCGAGGGCAGGACGAGAAGGCTGTTACCGACGATGCCAAACCGGTTGGCTCATCATCGGTATCGACGTCGTCATCTTCCGGCGTGGAGGAGAACTGCCCCTGCGGTACTGATGTGCGCGTCTCCAAGATTGGCAACGGTTTGGTTGACGAAGACCGACATCCCAACCTGCCCAAGCTCATCAACGACTTTGTGAGCAAGACCATTTCTGGTCCCACGACAGTTTTTGCCAGTGGACCTGGTGGTATGATTAGTGACCTTCGCACAATTGTGGCCGAGTGCAACTCCGGCAGTAAGGTCTGGAAGGGTGAGGAGCGATTCGACGTCAAGCTGGTGTGTGACGATCGTCTGGAGTGGTGAATGTCAGGACAGAGAATCTTGCTTGATTGGAGTTTTGGGAATTGTAAAACGTTAAGATACCACATCTAGGGGCTTGTATTTGAATGGCGTTATTAAAGGATACAAAAGAGTTGAGAGTGTTGTATATATATCCTGAAGCAGACCTTGCAGTGTCTTATGAGAACATACTATCTGAAACTTACTTATACCTTGTCCTACGCATATAATATGAACATGTTATGTTTCCTAGTATCTGGAGTTTCTATGTCTACTTGCTCATTTAAGATTTAGTATATGAGCAATTTCTTATTTATCTTGTGTTGAGTTTAGGATATCTTCTACCTGTATTCCGTACCATTTCGTACTATAACTAAGCCTATTCTTTCTGTTTCCCACGTATTCGTAACTGTGGAACCCGTAGACCTAGCTCCATCATGGTCATACCTTGGCTCACAATGTCTATCCCACAAATGAGGGGCTTCTTGAATACCGAATAGTTTTAAGCCTCATTAATTCCACTCTCGACAGTAAAACCAACACAACATGTGCTACAACCTACACTAACAAGAGCTCTCTACAACCGCGCCACTCACTACGTGACACACCCCGCACTCGGCCAAGCTGGCCGAGTACCGCCGTTTCATGCCGGGGGAGCTTCTCCAAGCTTTCAAGGTGTGAGAAAAAGCTCACAACCCCACGGATCATGACCCCATCTCATTGGCAGTTTAGCCTGAAGTCATTAGATGGAGTGTCATGATGGGTCCCCCAGCTATTGCATTTATCCCCCCCGTAGCACTATTATATGATGACTATGTACGCGGCACGGTGTTGCAGATGTAGAATGTGAACAAAATCTCAGATTAGATTGGGTCGCTCCTTACTTGTTCTTTGATTATTCATTTATTGTTCTGTTGGTTCAGTTATAAATATCAGAACAACCCCTCATACTTGTCAACCCACCATCAACTCATTCACCCCGCCTAAACTGATATCATCATGGCTGACTCTACCATCTCTTTCCTGCCTCTTGGCGCCATCATTCAGTCCTTCGTCGTCAACGGCGTCAACATTGTTCAGGGCTTCCCCACGCAGCAAGACTATGAGAAGCACAACTCTCCCTATTTTGGCGTCACTGTCGGTCGTGTAGCCAACCGTATCAAGGACGCTCGCATTAACAGCCTCAATGGCAAGGAGTACACCCTCGCTGCCAACAACAGCCCAAACCACCTCCACGGTGGTAATGTCGGTTGGAGCAGCCGTGTTTGGGATGGCCCCAAGCCTGTCGGCACCCGTGAGGTTCCCGGAGTAGAGGGTCTTCAGGGCGGCGAAAGCGTCGTGTTTAAGCTTACCAGCGAGGATGGCGATGAGGGATACCCTGGCACCATCGAGGTCAGCGTCACTTACACGACGGGTACGCAAAAGATTGACGGCAAAGAAGCCACTGTTCTCGCTATGGAGTACGAGGCCAAGCTCGTCGACGGGGCTGACGAGACTATTATCAACATGACCAACCACTCCTACTTCAACCCCAGCGGCAAGGAAACCATTGCCGACACAGACATCACCCTTCCCACATCCAACTACCTCGCCGTTGACGACGGTCTCATCCCTACCGGCAAGATCGAGTCTTTCCCTGGCGTCACCGCCAACAAGACCTTCACCCTCGGTCCCCAAGAACCCGATATCGACCACTGCTTCGTCCTCAACACAGACCCCTCCTCTGTGCCCCTGGACACCCGTGGCGAGCCTCTTAACCTCAACGTCAAGGCTCACCACTCTGGTTCTGGTATCAACCTCGAGGTTTACAGCACTGAGCCTACTTTCCAGATTTATACCGGCTCTGGCATTAACGTTCCCGCTGTTGAGGGCCAGCCTGCCCGTGGAAAGCGAAGCGGCTTCTGCTGTGAGCCCGCTCGCTATGTGAACGCGGCCAACGTGCCTGAGTGGAAGAACCAGGTCCTTCTCAAGAAGGGAGATACCTACGGCGCCAGGATTGTGTACAAGGCGTGGGCCGACTAAGGTTTATGGTGTAATGAAAAAAGAAATACCAAACATAGAGGCTATTAATGAATGCCTAGCTACTTCGGAAAGTAAAGTCAAAACCGTTGCGTTCGCCAGACCCAGTATTGTACAATGCTTCTCATGATGCATCCCGTCGTCCTGAATTACATACCTGGCTGTGAGTTTCCATGGTAATACCATAAGAGTAATATGTGAAATCCCAACCCCATACCCTAGTCAGAATCACTGTCATCCCCCAAGAACGCCAAATCTGCCCTTACCTTCTTACGCCGAGCAGCATATGCTGCTTTCTCATCTTCATCTTCATCAGCGTCATCGCCTTCAGCACCGCTAGTTTCGCTCTCCACGACTTTGGCGCTCTTGCTCTTGCTTCGACTTGCACGGCCTTGTCCCGCTACGCCCCATAGAGAATTCATTTCCTGTGTAGACTCGACCTCGGCGAGGAGTTCCCGCCGGTCCTTGATCTCACGAGCTTTGGCTTCTGAGAAGCGACCGTCCATTCCAACGTCGGTGAGCATTTTCTTAAGATGCCGGATCTTGGCTTTGGCATCATCCCCATATTGCTTCAATTCATTGTGCCAAAGTTTTCGAACACCGCATTTCTGGAGCTGTCCTTGCAGCTTCTTGATCTCCTCGACGTTGGGGTCGTCGGACGTAGTGCTCTTTTTGACGGTAGCCTTGGCCGCCTTGGGTGCCTTTGCTGGTTTGCTTCCCGCTTCCTTCTTTTCCTTCTTCTTGCGCTTGGGCTTTGGTGGCTCGTCAATTACATCGGAATATTCTTCCTCCTCGTCAATAGCTGGCTTGTTCTTATCCTCCTTGGGAATTGGCTTCTCTTCGTCGTCTGGGGTTTGTTGTTCTGTCGAAGGAGCTGCCTTTTGCGCACCAACCTCGCTGTTCTCGGCCTCTTCCTCATCTTTGCCACCCTCTTTCGCGGGTGTTCCGACATCAGACTCGATGGCGACGTCTTCATCCTCTTCGTTGTCGGAATCAACTGTCTTGGCCTTACGTTTTGGTGCTGCCTTTTTCGAGGCCGCTTTTTTCGGCGCTGCCTTCTTCGGAGCCGCCTTCTTTGGCGCAGCTCGTTTTTGCTTCTTTTGAGGTTTTTCCTCCTCACTCGGTTCGCTCAACTCACCCAAGTCGCTCAATTCACTATCAGACTCTGATTTCTTGGTGGGTTTCTTTGCCTTTGGCTGAGGGCCACGCTTCTGGCGTTTTGGCTCTGGTTCAGGGGATTCGGCATCTGGAGAAGAACGCTTCACGCCTGCATTCTTTGTTGTCTCTCCATCTGAGCCAGCTTCATCCTTGGGTTCCGGCTCCCATCCATCCACAAGTTTCGCCTAGATAATGTGTAAGTTTATGAAACGAGAATGACAAAGGTAGCACATACTACACGCTCTTTAATAAGAACCTTGCTCCTCTGCTTCCATTCAGCACTCGATAGAAGGCCATCCTCTAGGCCGAGATTCTCTTCGGTCTGTTTGCGGACCTTGTTCACCGAGGTCTCGTCTGGCGAAGCTTTATAGACCTGATAGGTTGAATCAAGAAGAGCTTGCTCGATTTCATTGTCCGATGGCGCCATTTTGAATGAAATACAATCACCAATCGATAAAATAGAGAATCCTTGATAAAAATTGGTAAAAACAAAGTGAGCTGGCCGTTTTACAATAGAGAGTGTGTTCTGTTTGAAGTCGCGTAGAGACGCGACAGGGTCGAGGATGCTCGAGCTTGGACGGGTTTTGTGGAGATTTCCTGGGAAGGTGCTTCTGCCAATCAAAGCTTGTGTTTGTCACTGCAACGCATTCCTTGTGAAGGGTACCTGAGCGGTTACACTCATAGATGGCATGATTAAGGGGTCCCGTCTTTTAACTAGGTAGATATTTTGCGAAGAAATATGTATATATGAGCCTATAAGTGTGGAATATAATTACTATCCTTGTGAAAAGTATCTTTTATCCTTATTGTCAGATCTTAAAAGACGAGGGTCTCCCCAGATTCATTACCTACCTTAGTGGGGCAGCCCCGAGGGTGTGGCGGCTGGCTTGGCGCCTCTTTTGTGCCACAATCTATCTATCCATACCTGGGCTCTATGCTAGATTCTTATTGCTTCAAACTAAATCACTTACCACCTTCAATCCAAGATGTCAGCTTCACTGGCACCAGAATGCAATGAAGTTAAAGAGTATGCTCATGGTAGATGAACTCTTGAAGATTTAGGTCAGCTAATATCTCCAGGCGATACGATACGTGCTTCTTGAAATGGTATAGCGAAAGTATGGTTCCTCTTCTCCCAATTACAGAGCGCACCACTAATGACAAGTAGAGTACCTGCGAGGGCAGGAAAAGGACAACAAAGAGTGCGCGGAATTATTCAAGACATATCAACAATGTCTCAAGGTAAGACTCGGCAAATTGCAAAAGGTGCCAATTGCTCATGGTGCGCACCACAGGTTGCTCTCAAGGATCGAGGCGTGGACAAGCTGGTTGAAGAGGCTCGAGAGGAAAACAAAGAGAACGACTTGAAACACTTGGGTTCGAAGAGTATATCTTTCTTAATTCCTAACTATACTTTCTGGAGGGTCACTGACAAGCTTTCTAGGATAAGAGTCTTGTAATCTGGTGAACATGGTGTTCAGGCTCGAATGGGAACCAAGGTCTCAAGATATTCTCGGTGCTTTCAAAGATTCATTACTCATCGCATACGTAAATTCGTTCTTCTCCGTTTTTAGAATCTCATCTCAACAGCTTTATCACATTATGATTCCTATGTCGTTCTTTTGCAACCGTCGTCATCATATAGTCCCTTACCTGCAAGTGCGGAATCAAACCGCTTACACGTGATCTTCAATGGCCCACTGTTTAGCTCAACTTTGGCGGTTGACGTTGCTTGCGCTAAACAACGACACGGAGCTGATGCAGGGGGGACCAATCAACTCAACCTCTTTGCATTGCCTTGATTGAGCTGGCAATTCATTCTATTTGGCTTGAGTATGTATTTCGGCCGCTCTATATAACCTCCAAACCTTATCTACCCTGCTAATTCGCTATAGCCTCCGCAAAGCAAAGCAAGCTGCGCCAAACCTTCGTTCTCTATCTAGCACAGTCGCTTCGTCCCACTCACTCACTTCCCACAGCTTGGCGTACCCTCTGCGTCGCATCTTTTGGCTTCCATACGACGGCATGTTCTGTTATGCACCCCTTCTCTGTTCTGACCGTCGGCATCTTCGTCGCTGGCTACATCACTGCCCGTTGGGATTTGGTCACTCGTCTCTATGAGCTCGCCATTTTCGCTTGGGAAAACGGTGTCGTTGTAAGTCTTCAAGCCCCTCGCCTGCTGGATGTCAAAGCTAAAATCTATATAGACACGCGCAGCAAAGGTTTTTGCTGCCCTGTCTGTCCTATTCCTCGCCATTTGCGCTCCAACCGTCTTACTAGCCAAAAAAGAAACGAATCTGGTACGCTCGATTACAACGACACCGCTGGCAATAGCTAACATGCTGGACTCAGCATCTACGGAGAACTGGAATTGGTATCTCTGCACGGGAACAACTCAGGCGGCGTGGTTCTTTGTAAAGGAGATCGTCCTGACTGACATAGTTGCCTGTCATGGTAGAGCATGATGGGTTGTTGAGAGTGTTCTGGCCGACGGACATTCGCAAGTCTGATCGGCCTGGGGTTGTGGTAGGATGGCGCAATTCTATCCTGGACGTATTCGTTGTGGCCATCCTTGAAGATGTTGATGTCAGTTTGGTCTATTGTGAGAAGCCTTGGCTATACTGACTTTCGCAAGGCACCAAAAACCGAATTCCATCTCAAAGCTGGCACCTTCTTCCGCAGCGAGCCACACCCGACCAACCAGATCAGCGAGATATGCGGCCATAACTCGATGCATGTCCTTGGACTCTCGAACGCCGTCGATACAACTGCCGCGGACCCTTCATGGTTTTGTGCCACAACACACTCGAACCCAAGAGAACCGAATATAACATGCGCCAAGGCCACCAGTGTGCAGCTCATTCTCTATGATCGCCCTCAGCCTCAACAGATGCAATACGTGTCTTTGGATCCAATTGCTCTTGCGCTTGGTCGTGATGGCTCACAGCTAGGTGACATGACAGCATCGGAGGGGGAGCAAGAGGCCCGAGAACGAGAAATAAAGGAGGGGAAACGTAGGCTGGTCGAAAAGCTCAAACAGCACACCATCTTTAAGCGAGTCGCCTCTGCCCGCGACAAGGCGTTACCGAAAATCATCAATCAAATAAACTGGTCTTGGGAACTCGAAAAGACATTGCAGAAAAACGTAGGACGATTGGGATCCAGACCGCGGCGCAGCCTTAGTGTGTCCGAAAGAGTGGTCGAGACAGCATCGACCATGCGAAACTATGTCATTTTACGATTGTGGACATGGTTTACACTCTATCTATTCCCTACTATACGCAAGACCTTCATTTTCGTCCTCATGTGGCTTCGAATCATGGCAGAATTATTGCTCCTGTTGCTCGAGTTTCGAGGCAAACCCGGCGGCGCCGCTCTCAAGGACATATCAGCTACGGCGCAACAGGTTGAGATACGACTCCAACAATTCTGCTACTGGCCAATGCAGTATATGACGCTGCGGCAGAGAAAGAATAACTGGGCCAGCGTTACAACAAGTCATCCTGACTATATCCGATTCTACAATAGCTTATGGCTCGTCGCCAACGATGTCATTATTGGCATCGCCCTTGGCTCATATATCATTGAGAATGCAGACTGGGTTGCTGATCAGATTGGAGATTTGCTTCGGACCTACACAGTTGATGCACTCCAAGACACCATCAAATGGTTAATGCGCTTCCCAGCTGGTCTCAAGCTTAACGAACAGCTAGCAGCTTTTCTGGGTGACTTGTTCCTATGGGTCATTGACTATTGGTCGAGTAAGTCTTGAAAAGTCCTTTTATTGAAAAAATGTAACTGATAATTCTAGGCTGTATCCAGACTCTAACTCCGGCTTTGCCCAAGGTGGTGTGGTTCATCGGTTTCTCCTCTTTCGCTGGAGCAAGCATGCCAATTGCCATGTTCTCTGACATGCTATCAACGTTGACCATCCACATCTACTCATTCTATCTGGCCTCTGGGCGGATATACCATTGGCAGCTCACAATCCTACAATCCCTCTTTCATCTCTTCCGTGGCAAGAAGCACAATGTTCTCCGTAACCGTATAGACTCGTGCGATTATGACTTGGATCAGCTTCTTGTCGGCACCATCCTCTTCACCGTTCTCATCTTCCTCCTTCCGACTGTTGCCGTCTTCTACCTTACCTTTGCCATTGCAAGGATGGCTATTATCTCCCTCAAGGCCGGATTTGATACGGCTTTGTCATGCCTGAATCACTTTCCGTTATTTGCGCTCATGTTGAGAATTAAAGACCCAAGGAGGTTGCCAGGTGGCATTCGGTTTGAGCTTCGAGATACCCACGACTATAGACATGATAAAACACACAAGGCTGATGGACTACCACCTACGTCGGTCATATACCTCAAGGTTCGTGGTGTCCGGTCTCGAGACACAAAAAACGGTTGCTAATTTGATATAGTCTATACCTCTGACGTTCCGCATAATGTTTGACCAGTATTTCCAGATGGCAAATATCATCCGGAAACACTACCTATCACCCAAAGTCTTCTTCTGCCTGCTCACTGGCAAGTTTATGCCGCCCATCAACCGCAAGAAGTTGTACAGTCTGCAATACAGCATGCTGCCGGCTCGGCGAGCAACGATACGGGAGATGTGGAGGGTGTTAAATACAGACTTGAGGCCAGCGAAGCGTATGCCATTACCTTATATCCCGCCTTTGCCCAATGGGGGCAGGCGAGCTTCGGCGAAGAATAGAAGGGCCGGATAGACGTATATAGGCATAAAATTACGTGTTTCAGTAGAATACTGTATGAATTTATAAAGACAGGTCTTTGGATAATATTTACCTAACAAGTAAAATCTATATATTTATCCCAGCTCTTGATGTATTTCCTACTGCCTCTCCTGTAACTGTAGCCCTCTGTTCTACATGAACCTAATGCTGTTGACGTATCTGTGCATCTAGTATTGTCAAGGCAACAAACTATAGCACGCGTCCTTTTTCAGAGTTCATGGGCGCGTTTGGATGCACCTTTTGCATCATGATGTATTAACAAACCTACTTGGGTTGGACACGCAAGGTAGTTAAGTCGTAGCCGTCCTCTCCTCATCTCTCCTTGTCCTCTTTTGCCCAACCGAACAACCAACTGCCAACTGCCAACTGTGAATTATATCAAACCCTTCAGTTCTAATACCCATCGATCCTCACACAATTGCTTCATTATGGTCCTTCAATTACAGTTAGGGCTCCCAGAGGGCCACTTCCGCTTGATCAAGCTCCTACCTGGTAGCTGGAATGACCCCCTCAAAGCACAACTCTATGTGGCAGACCAAAACCAAATTGTCGAATACGTAGCCATCTCCTATACATGGGGGCCTAAGCGGCAAGTGTCCAAACAACGTGAAGTATTTATAAACGGAGCCATCCAAAACATCACCTTCAACCTCGACCTTGCCCTACGGACCCTGCGATCAAAACAACGTCACATTTTTGTCTGGGTTGATGCACTATGTATCAACCAGGACGACTCTACAGACAAAACACAACAAGTCAACTTGATGAACTATATTTATCATCGGGCTAGTCATGTTTGGGCGTATATTGGCGACCCGCACGATAAGTTGTCAAGCCATGAGGTGCAACTAGAGGAGCTTGGCCTTGCAGACCACTTTCGATTCTCATCAAGCCCTAGAACAGCCTGGAAGGAAATCCAAGAGTCTCTTTCAGAGCTCGAAACTAGGGAACCCGCAGAGTTGTCTGTTCATCAGCGGTGTCGATGCATCCTTGCTCTGCTAACAGCACTCTCTAATTCCTTCTTGACCCAGCAGCTCAGGACCAATGCTCTATTCTCCCAAGGACAATCCAGAGGAATGGAAGAAAGACAGCGAGCTCTATTTGAATGGCTTCGAGCATTTCTCACTGCTCGGTGGTGGAAACGCATCTGGATCATTCAAGAAGCTGGCGTGGCTCGCAGGCTTCTCCTTACCTATGGCAAAGTCACGATTCCGTTCCAAATTCTGGCCTCAGCCAAGGAGACGATTTCAACAACGCCTTTGACTGGCTTATACATACTCCAGGAGAATTCCAATGTTCTTGAAGCTCTCGTTACCAATGAGCAAAACATTTCCCAACTCCGAGAACTACAAAACCATGCGTCCATCTCTGACGTGACAAACCCCGTCTACTTTCAAAAATCCTTGGGAAGTCCTCTTCTGTGGCTACTGCGAACATTCCGCTCGCGCTATTCCTCTGACCCTAGAGATAAAATCTACGCTCTGAATCAACTTCTTAGCAACCTCGCAGATTCTCGTTCTGTACCATTCAAGGCTGACTACACTACCTCAGTCACCGCTTTGTACTCTAGAGTCGTTCTCCAGATCATTCAGGACACGGGACTATTCTGGTTGACTTCTCCAGATCTTGTTTCAGAAAAGTCGAGGAATGATATACCCTCTTGGGTGCCAAATTGGGAGGATGGTCTTATTAGACCTGATACATATCCAGGTTGCTGGGCTATTCGTCTCTGCCACAATGTATCCAACATGGGCTTCGTAATTGGGAGAGCACCACGCCCCATAACTCCTTACGATTACTATCGTATACTTGCTAAAGAACCGGGGACTCGTCCTTGGAAGAAGCTTCGGGGAGCTCAATGGGAGCGTCACTATCCTACTTTCTCAGCCAGGCACCTTTATATCGATTGGAGCAACTCTGAACAACGTCACTTGTGGTATGAATGCCACGAGTCTGAAAACGGGACTGTTTTTTATGGTAAAAACTGCCTCAAAGTCCCCTCTCAGTTTTGCTCTACGATCAAGTACGTATCCGAACCCATCGCACAGGAGTTTGTCAACTTGAAAGATATCATCGACGAACTCAAAGTTGCCTACTCAAAGCTTTTTCAAAGTGATTGGGGGAAATCATACGTCAACAAAGAGGAAAACCTGGGTCGCGTGCTGTGCTTTGGAGCCGTTCTCCTAGGAAAAGATAACAATGATGCTCGCCTGCTGGGCCCTGGAGATGATCTTGACCTGGCCATTCTCGTCCATCTTCTTTCTGATTGTCCCAAAGAAGGGCCCAAAAACCCAACCTTCTTCAGAAATCGATACCGTCAAAAGTGCAAGATTAATCTGCAGGCCGCGTGCTCAGTGTGTAAGTCCAGGTTGATGGCCTGCTCAGCATGCAGAAGCCAAGCAGAAGTCGAAGCCGAAATCCTGCCAACCAAAGACCTTCTTCGGAATGATGCTTCTCTTGCTTGGAAGAACTATACTATTTCGCAGACAGCACCGCGGAACTGCATTCTCATAACCAGCGACGGGACTCTTGCGTTAGGACCTCCGGAAGCCCAGGTTGGCGACCGAATATCCATCATTAGTGGAGGATTATGTCCCTATATCTTGCGGCGCGATGAGTATTTTGGGCATGACGCCTTCCAACTCATTGGAGACTGCTACCTTGATCATTGTCCGTCGTGGAACCCGGGGAGACTCGAGATAGTGGCCTTGATCTAAAACTAGGACGACATTGCGAGGACGTTTACTTGGATGGCTATAACACCCTTGCAATGGCATCCAGTTAACTTGAAGGAATGTATATTTATTGTAATTCATCTAGTTAAATGTGTCTCTTAGTACATGATGTTATCTGAATTTCATGAGGAACTGGCCTACACTCGGACAATACTTACCCCATAAGATCCAAATGTACATATTCCTCCTGGCTCTTAATTCAAAATGGCTGTCACTGCTGTTCCCATATTGAACAGACTTAACTCCTTATAGCATCCAAAACATATATCACAAGAATCAAAATCACAGCAAACATACGACCAAGGTGAGGCGAGTAGATGATTCATTTCAGCAATCGAACGTAAATTCCATTATCCCCCTTTGCCTCTTCCCTTTTCCGAGAACGCCATGCAATGCAAACCGCATCACCGGGGATATACAGGGGCCTCTAACCGCCGCTCTTCCTTTTGGCCCATGTTTTTTCTGCCGCTGCTCTATCATGCCCCCTCCGTCTTCTGCTTTGCTTATATCCTACTCGTCTTCAAATGGATTGGCTTTTAGCCGATCATATTCCCCTTTCAAGCAGCGGAGGGCGCCATCATCTGGCGGAGAAGCTTCTCCTCAGGTTGTATCTCCCCCCTTGGATTGCGTTGCCCCATTTGAGTCGTGAAACACTCATAAAAAAGCCTATCAACTTGCTACATTCTCTATTTCGAAACAGCCGCGTTGAGGACCTGTGTCCTGAAGAAGCCACCCTTAGTCTTCTCAATGACCTGCTGGTAGACGTTGTTGGGAGGGTGGTTCATGACCACGGTACCATCCTTGCTGTCGATCTTTGCGTCGAGTCGGGTCTCGCGGATCAGGTTGACGATCCACTTCTCGCCGTCGTCGGGGTTCAGGCCCAGCTTGGCGCTAAGGTCGCGGATGTTCATGCGGCTGAAGATCTTGCAGTAACTCTCGCAGATGAGGTGTCGGGCAGCGTCGACAAAGGCATCGGCCGATGAGGCGAGGAAGAAGTCGCTTCGGCACACCTCAGCGGCCTGAGAGAGGGCCTCACGGGCAGCCTCGAAGTCGTGGGCGATGTAGAGGGCGCTCACGAACTGGGTGATGGGGTCGGTGTACTCGTAGGCCTCTTGGCGGACGTAGCGGATGATGTCCTTGATCTGCTTTTGTTGGATAGAGCTGTTGCGGGCACGACCGCGGCCGGTGATAACGGCGGCGATCAGATATCGCAGGATCCAGGGGCAAGAGGTCTGGATGGTGTTGATGTAGGGGGCGGAGAAGAACATGTCCAGGATGGGTTCCCGGGCGCCCTCCCAGTTGAAGAGGGGGAAGAGAGACCAGTGGAGCAGCATCGTTCGGTGGTCGAGCTGGGCACGGGGGTTGTTGAACAGCTTGGAGTCGATGTTTTCCCGAACATTCTTAAGCTCGTCGACAGCAGACTCCCAGTTGGTCTGGAGGATCTCGGAAGCAAGCTTGCCCCAGGTGGCAGCAGAGACCTTGTCGTTATCGGTCGACAGAACTCGGAACTGGTAGAGCATATCGGCGGCGGGGCCGTACTGGCCGCATCGGAACTGGAACTGACCAAAGTCGTAGAGGGCGTTGACCATCTCCATGGTTACCTAGTAGCAATACCCGTTAGCCATCCGGCGTTGGGCAATGTGGGCCATCAAGAGCTTATGTCACTTACTCCGTGCTGGTTCTTGAGGAACTCCAAGTTGGCAACCTTGTCACTTCGGAGTCCGTTGACGACCTCGTCCTGGGTCAAGAGGTCGGCAATCTTGGCGGTGGCCTGCTCGTAGTTCTCCAGCTCTTGAAGCACCTCCTGTCTCTTCTTGTTGTACTCTGCGGGGGCCTCCTCAACGCCGTGGAGCTCGCAGTAGAGAGTCGCGACGTAATCGGTCATGTTTGTGTCCTCGAGGAGCTTGATCTTTCCCGAGAGGATCTCCTTGGCCTTGGCATCGTTGCCCTGCTCCTCAGCCCTCTCGCTCTCGAACTGGATAAGAGGGAAAAGCAGATGTCGGCTCAGGTTTGGCGCAAGGCGGGGCATAATCGACGAGCCGTCGGCCGAGACGGCGTTGAGAACGTCCTCCATCGTGGGCGATATATGTATTTCGGGGAGGTCGGTGAGAGTCGGTCGGAGGAAGGACGGGCAGAACAAAAAGTGACTCGCCGCAAAAGGTCGTGATGATGGATTTAATGGAGGGGCAGATTTTTGGTGAATTTCGCCAATCCACTCGGTGGTGTGGGGTTTAGCGTGTTCGCCCGTGGATTTGCCGGCGATTAGAGATTAGGGGTCATGTGATCTTGAGATTTTCCAGCTACGGCTATCTTTTGGAGTGTTTAGAGTGCGACGACAGGCGAGAGTGAAGGCCGGTTTGAAAGCGATCCAGCAAGTCAATTGGGCATTGTTCTTGGGAGGGTTTGTATCTATTTTCGAAAAACTCTTGTCTCTTTCGATTCTACCAGTCCGGATCACGAGCGACGCCGACGCTCAACCTTGAACCTCCCCTCCACGTACGATCTCACGATGCGCTTCCTCACCTCTCGAGCCCTCTCAGCAGGGTGCCAGGCTATTGTCCAAAAGCCCGCATTCCTCATACCGCGAGCTTCCTTCGCCACAGCCATTTCAGCTGGCCAAAACACCTTTAGGACGCACGTTTCTTACAAGCCAAATCCCCTCGACAAGCCAGTGAACCCCAACAAGAAAAACAAGATCCCATACAAGGACCGTCCTCTCAAGCAGGCCTTCACTCCGCTACCGACAAAAACCCCGAAGCAGCTCGCTGCAGACAACCACTACGTTATCCGCCGCACACCATCTTCTCAACTCCCCGTTTACCGAAAGTGGATGTCTGGAGGCAACCGGGTCATTGTCCTTGTTAAGAAGGTTGACGGTAATCGCAAGAAGCTGGTTGGGGATTTGGCACAAGCACTTGAAGTGAAGCGGGAAGATATTCGAATAAATCCTACAACACTACATATCGAAATCAAGGTTGGTGCCGTCTACTTGGTACGCAGAATCTATAACTAACAAATTATCTTAGGGGGACTACTACGACAAAGCTATGGAGTGGCTTCTTAAGACTGGCTTCTAGAAAAGTAAATTATGTCGATAACGATGTATGGAGGGGGCTGTCAAGCTTTTGTGACCAAGTATAAGCGAGGATGTAAAAAGTGTACCATATTGACCAGTCACCTACTAACTGGGCGACCATAAATGTACAATACATGTAGTAATGCAAAACGCATCATAGAAGCATATTTTTCTGTCCGTAATATCTTAATTTGTTCCCCAATCAACGTCCCTTTATACACCCGAGCAGGACAAGCAGTTTCATCATCACCTGTCTTGTCGCCAAAACCATCGACTCCAGAATGCAAGTCTAAACGAGAAGCGCACGCTTCAAATGACAAGACACCAATCCCATGTTTCTCAAAACACTAACATACAAGCTTGTTGATTGGGTATTGCAACACAAGCTGATCCAAGAGCAAGTCCTGGCTGAATGACATAGGTAGCCAAGTTATCTCCCAAAGGCAAAAAAGGCCGAGAGTTTTTGAAGAACTTCATCCTTGGACCACTCGGCTGATTGCATTGACAAAGCCTCAAGAAGAACATGAGGTGCTGGCATAGCTTTGGCCGGTATTGATGATAACGGATTGTTGGAATCCCTGGCCTTCTCGGCTAGTCTCCTGAGCAATGCTACCGCAACCACAACTATGTACACCAGCTCAGGATCCTTTCGGGGTGCAGCACGGGGTCCTTGAGCTTGTGGTTGCTCGTATAGTTGACTGAGCTCACGGATAAGCCTGAAGAGATTTTGGGCAAAATCGTTGCCAGAGGATAGCCAAGCTTCAGCAACGCCACTATCATAGCCCGGCGCCAATGACGCAAGAATCTCGGCGGACAATAGTCCTTGCATGAGGAAGGGCTTGCGAACCTCGACGAGCGAAGGAAAGCTGGAAGGTCGAGTCTGCGATTTGGTCTTGTCGGGAATAGGAGCTATGGCAAGTCCAAAAGCACGCGTGAGAAGCTCATAGGGAGGAGTACTGCCAGAGTCTAGCGCAAAAACAGTCTTGTAATGACCTCGGTTTGGTTCGTCGCGAGCAAGCAATTTAGCGAGTGCATCGACGGCATGTGGCAGGTAAGAGTGCTGGCTGGGTTCATATGGCGTAAAGAAGAGGGTTCCGTCTGAGATTGTAGGGTTCGGTGCCGGTGCAAAAGCTAAGAGAAATTGTAAAAGGCAAAGAGCTTGTTCACGTCCCGGAATCTCAACAGATCCTGCAATATTAGAGAGAAGAATGACTACGTCCTTCATAAAATCCAGGGTGTTGTTTTGTGACCGAAGGAGCATTGTTCGTGTGCCGAGATATCTAATGACAATGCAAAGAAACTTGATAACAATCTCGTCCGCCAGGACAGCATGATTTTCGTTTTGTTCGCCTGGGAACGATAGGTTGCGTAGAATTGTTGTGACGCATATTAGACGATCGACAGCTCGGTCTAGCTCATATTCTTGAGTGCCAAACACGGGTATATCGCGAACGTTGAACCGTTCTAAGCGACAAGCTCTCAAGACGTCTTCGTAAGGTGCTATTTGGATCTCGTCCGAGACCTCAACTGTATGCTCAGCCAGCATTTCCACTTGATCCTCGGCACATTCAATGAGAGCCTCAATCAGCTCGTCGCAATATCTCAGCTGAATGAAATGCAGTTGATTCATAGAGCACGATGCAGCTGCTAGAACGTCAAGGGCCAGTCGTACTTCGCCGTGAATCCCACTTTGCAAACTCTTTGTGAGAGCAGCGATATCAATGTTGCCCAACTCTTGGAGAGGAGGTACATCTGGTTTCCACCGCTCGAGTTCGGCACCAAGTTTACTGAAGGCATTCAGGTCAACCCCTCCAAATGTTGATAGCTCCCGAGCACAAGGACTGTACTCGTCAGTTTGGGGAGCCAGCCTAGGCATTCGTTCAACAGTCGCAGCAGGTGCTGCCGACGCTTGTCGTCCTTCATTTTGAGACATACTTCCAGCCCTCTGAGTTGCTGGAGAGGGAGCATTCGCGAATTCTGGCAAACTGGAGGCATCAATTGATTGAGACAAATTGCGGTTCTGGCCTGGTATCGCCTGCGGATGCATTTGAGGCTGGGGAGTGGAAAATCCGTTGACCGGAGGCTGTCCTGGTTGCATCTGTTTCATAGGGGTTTGTTGCTGCATTTGAAGCTGCTGTCCGGGCTGTGCCATTGCTCCTTGGTTCATTTGTTGGCCAGGTTGCATCTGTTTCTGCGGCGTGGCTTGGCCCATAAGCGCACCCTGAGGTTGCTGTTGCTGTTGTTGTTGTTGCGGCTGTTGTTGTGACTGCTGCTGCTGCTGCTGTTGCTGCTGTTGTTGTTGCATCATCCTTTGCTTCTGTTGTTGGGCGATCCACACTTCCTCAAACTTATAGAGGTTGCGTTCATAGATTGTCCTCAACGTCTGTGGCACTATCGGATTTTGAGGTGGAAGTCCAATCATTTGAGCAACATGAGGCCAGCCGTTTCCGGCCGTGGCTTGCTTGTATCCTCCTTTGTTTTGAACGGCTTGAAAGAGCATCATCAGGTTGACTGGCCGGTCACCCACCATGGGGTTAGGATCTAACGGCAAACCCTTCGAATTCATTAGGGTCGTGAGATTCTTCATAAATTGTTCGGGGTTCACGTTCGCCATCATTCTTTGCTGTGGCCTCATGCCTCCTTGTTGCATCTGGCCATTGGGCATTCCTGGCATTTGCTTATTAGGCATCATGCCGCGGCCCATATTGGGCGCTTGCATCTGTGCTTGCATTTGAGCGTTCCCTTGAAGTTGCTGTTGCAACCTCATTTGGTAGGCGGCCATCTTTTGCTGCTCGGTCAAGCCTGTACGTTGCTGAGGCGTTTGTTGACCTTGTTGCTGCGGCGTACCTTGCTGCTGTTGCTGTTGCGCCTGCTGCATCTGGGGAGGATACATGTTGCCTTGCATTTGACCCATGTGTTGCGGCATTTGACCCATCTGCTGGGCCATCATCTGGCTACCAGCCATCGCATTGGGGGTCGGTGAGGGTCGCGCGTTCGATGGAGATGGAGCGAAATTGGGGTTGAAACCTTGAGCCATATTTTGCATGTAGGGATTCGGCTGAGGTGTGCCATGTTCGGAGGGTATCGGCGACGTCTGGGGGTTGAACTGCTGGGCGCTGGGTGAGAAAGGATGCGGCGACGCGGTCGCAACCCTTTGAGGAACACTGCCAGGTCGCATTTGGTTGCTCATTATCGGGGACGGGCTCGCGTTAGCGGAACCGTTCGGTTGAAGATGGGAGAATTGGCTGGCATTTTGCTGGGGGACTGCGCCGGGCTGAAAACCGCCGGCAAAGGATTGCTGTTGCGGCGTTTCAGAACGCGATGTCGGAAGCATTCCAGGATTCTGTCTGGGAGAGCCAGCGAGACTATCGTCACGAGGGCGAGGACGTTTCGATGGAATAACGGAATTAGTTTGATATACGGGGTTCTGAAAAGAAGGTGAGGCATTGCGCATTTGGCCTGGGCCATTAGGCATAGCACCAGCCATTTGCTGTTGATTTTGAAATTGAGCAGGATTGAATTGGCCCGGATTGGCCATGAATGCGGAAGGATCCATCATGTTACCAGCAGCGTTAGGGTCGTTCATGTGAGGGAAACCGTTGCCATTGTGGTTGGGGACGGCTTCGTTCATCCAGGTGCTCATGGCGATCGACCCAACAGGCTGTGCGCGACGGAGTTAGCGATCAGCAGACACGCGAAAAGCGTCCATGGAGAAGCGCCAAGGATACGAGGATGTAATGACGGAAGGCTGAGATGGAAAACGATGAGTGGGAGATGAGAGGCAGTGACACGGTAGTGATGAAGTCGCGTCGCGGCGGGTTTGGTGGAGAGTAGTGCGAGCGAGACTAGACCAGTGAGACCTGCCAGAGCTGGGAATAGGCTTGGGCAAAGGGAAGAAGATAGGCTTGAAAAAAAGAGTGGGAAAGGAAAAAGAGAGCCCAGATTGGTTGGCACGATGATCGGTAGTGCAGTGCAGGCAGGGCAGGGCGACGCGCTTCAGATGGGAATGACGGGTCGGGTGAGATTTGATGGGGAGAGAGAGCAAGCAAGACGCGGCGACTGACGGAAAGCAAGAGACAGGAACCTCCAGTGGGAGTGATAGCAGCCAATTCAGTTGGTAGCCCAGTGGAGAGCAGGGCGGTTTGGGGGGGAAACGGAGCCAGCCAGTGAGGGAGAATTTTTCGTCTCCGTCAGCAGCTGGGAGCCAAGAACAAGGACGCGCAGCGCTGAGACCATCTCAAAGCAGGCTAACCAAACCAGAACAGGGGGGAAGAGAAGACGGCAAAATGAAGCGAGCCGAAGCGAAGCAACAGTGTACAACTCTATCGCATCCTGATCGGCTACTTGGGGAGGAAGTACATGCGTAGAACAGACAGAAAGTAAGTCTTACCTAAAGTGTGCGTGTTTGCAGTGACGTTGGGATGAACTGCAGTGAGGTGCTCCTCAGGTCGGGTCTGATGAATCGATGGATTGGCCTGGTGAAATGTTCCTAGGACGGTCGTCGGGGGAGGCTGAGCCTGTCCTGCGACAGCGCTGGCTTGGCTGTTTTCAGTTTAGCGTCGCTTAGGAATCAGCCAGAAAGCGTAACCAGAACCAATCATGTATATCTGTTAGATGATGTATAAGGCCTGTCCGAAGTCAGATAAAAGCGATGCGACAGAGCATGCCAGCCACTAACAGTGGATCCCATGCCACTATCACGTTGCTAACTGATGCCAGGTTGTTCCGTAGATTGGGTATTGAAACATTAGAAGAGCCTGACAAAAGAAGTATGTCATATCTTAGGCAAAGATCACCCAAGATTCCCAAATACTTTTGCCCCCTTTAATATCTCTTCACCTAGATAAAGTTAGGTATATCTCGGTTATTTGTTGTTGGCCGTCTCAAGATCTGAGGAAGTCGGTGTCCATCTTGGTACTGCATGTGACAAGCCTGCCTTGAGCAATGGTGATCCAGTAAAAAAACAAAAACCAATCATCGTAGCTCCATGAAGTCGGCATTGGCGGATCGTCAACTCCAATTCGTATTGGATATGTCGAATCATCCTCCAGGTACCTAAGATGCCATGAAATACCGGAAAAGTTGGTTTCGCCTTCGTTCTGCTCGTTCGCTTGCCATTTCCAGCAAGAAGAATAGCGAGGTTTATACGCAGTATTTCAACATCCTCAGCGGATTGTACCTATCAAAATATTGACGGCCGACGTTCCAGCAGGCGGTTGGCGGTCGAACCGTTCGAGCTATTGACAGGGCTGGTGGTGAAAGCAAATAATAAAGATTTGAACTCTCCTCAAATTCAAGCTTTCCGATATGGAGAAAAAGGCTCGTGAGCTGTCATACGCAAGCAATCCGCCTCAGATGAAACGGCAACCGCTCAAAACATCTTTGTTTGTTGTATCCCATCCATGTATTCCAATGGAGGGACGGGCGGTATCTGCCTGCACATGCGGCATGTGTCGCACATTTCGTACCACAAATGCCCCAATATGCTGGTTCATTAAAGACCAGCATCATCTCTGCACACTTGTGCTGGCGCTGTCTCATCCATAACAAGCAAATCCGACCACAATCAGTCGGCAGTGGGCGCTGGCTGCCCCTGTGCCCATGGCAATGGCTGGACTCTTCAATTGGGGTGGCCCTCCACGGTCTGGCCGTGGAGTAGGGCAGCCCCATCCAAAGGAACGGACCATCTGCCGCCAGGAACAGGACAAGACAGGATAAGGCCCCTTTGCATCAGCACAGCACCGCACCGCACCGCACCCTAAGACCCATGGAAGAAAGCCAGCCAGCATTTTTCCGCCGCATTTCCCTTAAAGCCAAAAGAAACATGAATTCGTGTCTTTTTCCTGTTTCTGACTGAAGGGGCGCAGAGCTTGTCGGCTTTGAGCCCGGGGATTGTCTGCGGTGGCGCCCACCCACCATTGGCGCTTCCAGTGGATGCAAATGGATGGATCCCTGTCAGGCAGCTCGTCATAACCAAAACAGCCAGCGCCGTCTCGAGTCGTTCTGGGCTGCTTTGGAGGAGCCGGTGAAGGCCATCGCCCTCATTTTGTCGTCAAAATTCTTCTTTTGTCGGCGATTTTGGTGAATGGATCTAGTTTTCTTTGGTTTTCCATCGTCGTTGCGTCAAGTCTTTGTCGTTTGTCGTCGGTCGTCGACTCAACTGCCATATCCCACTAATACGCTTGGGGTGCCCTGAAAACCACCCGACCCAACGATTTGGAGATGGCTCCCCGTCGTATAAGTGAGCAGCTCAAGAAACAAGTATGCGCACAACAGCAACGGAGGTCAAAAAAAGGAAGATTCTCAGAAGAAAATGATGAAAGAAAAGAAACATAAAAGGTTTGAGA